>JAVJHY012170202.1:0-113314 GCA_035593235.1 Phascolosoma agassizii
GGCCGCAGCCGGTTTCAAGGGCATGCGCTACCAGTTCTGGTTCGTCGGCACGCTCCCGTGAATAGGTCCGACACATACTGTGGTCGCCAACATTCAGGATCGTGGACCGATCCTCGCGACACCCCAGGAACACCCCTCGGCGAATCGCCTGGACTTGCCCGTTCGGCCCGAAATAGAATCACCAGGGCTGGGAGCAAGGAACAAACAACCGGATGCCGAAGCGGGCGACGCTAATCTCGAAAGGGCTGGCCGGAGAACAGGTTCGCCAACGCCTCCTCGAGGTCATGGATCAGCGATGGAACACACCGGTGACGGTGGTCGTTGCCGGGGCCGGATTCGGGAAATCTACGCTCATCAGTCAGGCCACTCGGGCCAATCTCACTCAACCGCGAGGACTCGACGTCTACCTGCCTTGTCGACGCGAGCATCGTGATCCGGACCACCTTGTCCGGGTGGTCGTCGACGGTCTTGTGGAGGAGCCGTTGGGCGTGAGGTCGACCTGGAAGTTACTGGACTGCCTTCGTCGCCTGGCACCGGTGGATGTCGCCCTCGTTTTCGATGACATCCACATCCTGGCCGGCAGCGGAGGCGAGCGCGTCATCAACGAACTCCTCGACGACCTACCTGCCCATGTCCACTTGGTGCTCGTCGGCCGAGAACTACCGTCGGTTCCCCTTGCCCGGCTGCGGGCTGCCGACCAGGTCATCGAGCTAACCGAGGACGAGCTGGCCTTCACCCCAGTCGAGTGCCAACGACTGGCCGAGTACTTTGAGCGTCCGCCTGACACCATCAATGGGCTGGGTGGTTGGCCGGCCTTGGTCCGGTTGGCTCTCGTCGCACGCCGAGTGACCGCTGTCCAGTACCTACACGAGGAGGTGCTGGCCGGTCTCGCGTCTACCGACCGACAGGCCCTCGCCGCTCTGTGCCTAGTACGAACAGCGGGGAGTGAGCTGCTCGAAGAGATCTTGCAGCGGCCTGTCGAGACCGAGGCGCTCGCCAGACGACTGCCGCTGGTGACGATCGACGATGAGGGCCGACTCGAAGCCCACGCCTTGTGGAATAACCACGTGGAGACCATGGTCTCCGGCCAACAGCTGAACAACATGACCGAGCGAGCGATCAACGCACTCGTTCGCGACGGCCGCCTCGAGGATGCAGGCGAGCTGGCGCAGCACGTCGGAGACTGGGATGCCTTGGACCGCATCGCCACCGAGCTGGTCGTCGCCACTCTCAGCCTGCCGTCGGTTGCGACCGCTCGAGCCTGGCTCGCTGAGTGGCCTGCCAGCAGAGCGGGCGAACCGGGGCGCCTGCTGCTGGCCGCGACCGTCTCGGTGGCCGAGGAGCAAACCGAGGACGCAGACCGCTTCGTCGACGAAGCACTCGCTGTCATGACCGACGAGACGCCACCGCGGGCGATCTTCGCTGCCGTCACCTTGTCGATAATGGGCGCCTTCCATCGCCGTGACATCGCCCGATTGTCCCAGCTGGGCGAGATCGTCAAGCGCATCGATCTGTCTCGGTCAGACCCTTTGCTGGCCCTGTCGGTGGCGATGATCAACGCCTGCAGGGCTTCGGCCGATGGCGATCCGGCTGCGGCGGCACGTCACCTCCGGTCTGCGCCGCTCGAAGACGCCGAGCCGGCGACTTCTCGAGCTGCTTACCGGTTCCTCTGCGTCAATCTGACCCTCAGCGGGTTCGCCGATCAGGCGGTCGAGGTGGCCGACGGACCGCTGCGCCGCTCCGGGCACCCCGAGAATGACTGGGTTCGATGGCTTAGCCACTGGCAGGCAGGCGATATCGAACACTACCTCCGCTTCCGGGGTGCGGACCTCCCCAACCCAGCGAACGCGCCGACCCGAGCCCTCTCCGAAGCACTGGTCGCCCAGAAGCTCCGGATCATCGCCCAGTCCTGTTGTGGTGACCCGATTGACGCTGCCATGGCGCTGCGGCCGATCGTGGGGCGGGGCGAGAGCCGGGCGGTCGGATACCGGGCTCTGGCAGCGGCTGCACTGGCGGTCCAACAACACGACGAGGAGACCGCCCGTCGTGAGCTGGAGCTATTCCTGCAACAGTGGGCCGAGGTCACCGAGACCGAGCTGACCCTACGGCGGTTCCTCGCTCTCGGCTATGTGCTGGTCCCCCGGCTTCGTGCTCGATGGGACGGCACCGACTTCGGCCCTTCACTCGCTGCGGCGCGGACACTCGCTCACGCTTTGCTCCAAGGGCGTCAAGGCGAGGCCATAGCGCTACCCGAAATGGCGCCTGCGACGGTCCTGGTCTCGTTGCCCCTGCCGTGGTCGGTCGAACTCGCCTGCTACCTGATCGACCGTCGTCAATCCTTCGGTCGAACCCTGCTCGACTGGCTCATCGCGACACTCGGGTCAAGCGTAGGTGATGAGCTCCAACAACTGGCCTCGACCCGACAACGAACCAGCAGCGCTCAAACGTTGGTTGCGGCCATGCCGACCGAGCCCAGGGCGACCACCCGGGTGACCGTCCTCGGCCCCCTCGAAGTCTGGGTTGACGACGCCCAGCACGCATCTGCCGAATTGCGTCGAGTCCGAGTCCGAGAGCTCTTGACCTTACTGGTGCTCGAACCAACGATGTTACGCGATCGTGCGGCGGGATTGCTCTGGCCTGACCTCGATTCCTCGCGGGCTGCCCGAAACCTTCGCGTGACCCTGTCGTATGTTCGGCGGGTGCTTGAGCCGGAGCGACGCCGAGGCGTAGCGAGCTTTCACGTCCTCGCCAACGGGTCGGAGCTCCGGCTTCAGCGATCCCGCCGGCTTGAGACCGACCATTGGGAATTCGTGGCGCGCCTCGATGAAGCAGAGCTGGCCCAAATGTCCAACGATTCCCAGCGCGTCGCCGTCGCCCTTGAGGCGGCGGCGAAGCTCTGGCGAGGCGAACCGTGCCCGGCCCTTACGGCGGCTGGGATCGCCGGCGACGCCGTGGAGCGGATCAGACTTCGCTACACCGCGGCGTTGCTCACCGCCGGAGAGATCCGCCTTACTCAGGGGAATGGCCGGGCAGCAGCCACGTCGGCATCCGCCGCTCTGGCCGAGAACCCGTTCGACCAGGCAGCGCATCGCCTGGCCCTCGCGTCCGCTGTTCAGCTCGGTGATCAGGACCTCATGAGAGGATCACTCCGGCGGCTCGACAGTGCGCTCGCCGAGCTGGCGGTGGATCCTGAGCCGACCACAGCGATGCTCCGTCGACAGGCATCGCGGTCGCTCCCGGCCGCCTGACGCTCGACCCGATCTCCGGTCGTTCATTGTGACATCGGTCATGACGAAGCGCTGGCTAACGCTCGGGTAGCGCGCTGGTCGCAGGGTGTAGCTACGCACCAATCGACCGGTCACCAGCGGTCGACCGAACCAGGAGACCCACCATGCCGATCACGGCGGAAACCGACCACCCCTCGACTGCGGCGATCCACGCCTGCCAGTTCCTCGACCAACCCTGGGCTCTGTACGAGCAACCAATCTGCCTGCTCCCGGTGTCCAAGGACTTGCGGGGCAGGCTCGACCTCTGCCTCTCCGATATCAAGGACTGCGCTGATCCCGAGTGTCTGACGTTCAAGTCCGATCACCTGCTCCGACTCGAGATCAACAGTGCAGACTGCGACGGCGCCGCCAGCCAGTGCCTCAACGGTCCCGCCGGCGACTTCGTATTCGTCGTACCGAATCTCGTACATGCGCTGATCGCCAACGGCGTCGGCCGCGGTCCTCACACCGGCGACTTCGTGTGGCAGGGAGACTGTATGACCGTCATCGGTGAGATGTCGGGTATGACCAACGTTGGGACGCATCGTGCCCAAGCGTTTCCACCATGCCAGACCTGCGACATGCCAGGTGTCCTCGAGGGACGGATGGTCGGCCGTGTCCTGCGGTCCGACGACGAGCGCCTGGTCGGCTGTTGCCTGACCGCGGTGTATCGGATCTGCTTCGAACCCAGCGAGCCGTTCCAGGACACCGGCGTCACCGGCACCATCGAAGGCGTGATCGTCTGTCCGTGCAACGACGGCACCCATAACTGACCTTCAGGCCAGCGCTCCACCAACATACGAAAGAGAAAGCTCGACTTATGGCACAAGTGACATGGACAATCAGAGGCCGACTCCGCCTCCAACCACACCACGACGAAATCGCCGACGCCTTCGGCAACCCGGTCGACCTCGCGGGGGTCCGGGTGAAGGTCTCGGCCCGACAATCCAGCTTGGACATCACCGGCTGGGAGAAATGGGGTGAAGCCGTCACCGATCGCGACGGCAACTTCACGATCGCCAAGAAGAAGAACGAGACCGACCGCCGATTCAAGGTCGAAGTCCTCTTCAAGGACAACCAGCTCCTCATCTACGGCAACAACGACAACTTCGCCGAGCAGTTCGGCGAGCTCGTGACAAGCGTCATTCCCACCGGCGTCGACGACTGGCTCTTCGATGCGACGACCGACTCGATCGAGTTCATCCTGGAGCAGTCCAGCCGGCTGGCCCATGACGTGAAGTGGCTGACGGTGCACGAGGATACGACAAAGCGCAGCGGACCATCCATCGGACTCGGCTCGCTGACGTTCGGCCCCCATCAGCGGTTTGACCTCGGTCAGCCCGACCCGATGGCTCATGCCGAGATCTGGTTCTTGGCCAAGAAGTACATCGCCCACATCAACCAGGAGGTCGAGGGCTTTCGCCGTGACGTCCCAATCGCCGTTCGCTACCCCCACGAGAACTCGGTCATCGGAGACCGGCGCGAGGCGTCGTACGCGAACATGATCAACAACTGCTGCTACCTCGTCAAGAACAAGCTGATCGACGGCTTCAACATTGAGACGCTGTATCACGAGATGGAGCACTTGAAGATCTACCAGCTGACCCGAGGAGAAACGGCGCTGGCGGCGGCGCTGATCCGCAACGGCTCGACCCATGAGGGTCGGCTCAGCGACACCTTCATCGGCTGCCACGAGGCACTGGCCGAGGTGATCTCCAACGAGGTCTACCGGCAGATGTTCAGCAACCGAGGGACGGTCTATGGCCGGATGGACGCCGAGCGGCGACCCTTCAGCCGGCCCTACCTTCGCTCGCGCGGGATCAATACCCTGGCCGCCATGAGCTATCACGAGGACGGGTGGATCTCGGCGCTGTCGATGCTGTTGTGTCCCGACGCTCAGGGCCTCGACATGGACGCTCCGGGCCCCTACTCGGACGATCCGACCCCCGGTAGTCGCCGGGAGGTTACCGGTATCACCCTGGGGGAGCTGTTCGCCGTGCTGGCCCATGACGGCAATCGGGCCGACGACGGGATGCACATCTCCGACATGGACATACCCCGCTTCTACGCCGAAGTGGCCCATGTCGTCGGACACTTCTCCCAGGACATGGCCGACCGGTATCTCGAGGTCATCGATCCGACCGAGACCCGCTCGGCCTATGCGATCCTCGTCGGCTCGCCGATGTCGAGACCGGCGACGGGCCGAAAGATCAAGCCGATGGATGCCTCCGGCATCTCTAACCCTTCCACCCATGGCATCCATCGCCATACCTTCCAGGAATGAGGAGGACCGCCATGTCGAACCATCGCCGGATATGGGTGGTGGCGTTGCTTGCCATCGCCGCGGCCGCCTGTCGCGTGTCCGACAAAGCTGACGAGACCGGCGGGACGCAGACGATCGTCGAAAGCCCGCCGGTGGTCACCGGCATCGACTGCCCGTATCGACCCGAGATCGGCTCCCCCGCCTATGACTGGATCGAGGAAACATCGGCCGAGATCGCCTTCGACCTCGTCCGTTATCGTTTCCCGACCAGCGGTGGCAGCCCACCCGATGCCCATGGCCTCGTCGTGCTGTTCGACGGTGGCGGCGGTTCTGGGCTCTGGTTCAACAGCACCGAGGGCCGGCTCATGGTCGAGCAGCTCGTTTCGGCCGACTACGCGGTCCTGGCTCCCGATTCGAGTGTCAACTGGGACGACGACCAAAACGCCCAGCAGAACGTTGATCAGCTCGAGATCGCAGTCCAGGCGATGCGGGACATCTCCGGGAATCCCGACCTGCCGCTGTACTACGTCGGTTTCTCCAAGGGCGGTGGTTTCGCCAGCTACGCCCACAACCAAGTGCCGGCGAGGGCCCAGGTACTGTTCAATACGGTCGGTGAGGAGGGGGCGTTCCAGGACGATCCCAACCAGGTCGACTACGCCCCTCCAACCATGTGGATCCTCGGATCGAACGACTCCAGTATCAGGCCCCGCAAGTTGGCGCTGCTGCCCGACTTCCAGTCCGTCCTCGATCAACGGCTCGTCGAGCACGTGACCCTCGAGAACCCGGAGGTCTCACCCAGCGACCTGGCGTTTGCCAGGATCGCGACGGTGGACGGGATAAAGATCACCGAAGGCGACTGGATCGAGATATTCGACGAGATGCTGGTGCAAGGGATCATCGAGGTCAGCACGGACGATGGATGTCCCTACTTCGCTGCCGGTGCGGAGCAGCTTGACTTCTCCGGCTTTCTTTCGCCGGCGTCGATCATCGAACCTGATGTCATGCTCGAGGTCGACCGACAGATCGACGAGATCTACGGGGAGCACCAGATCAGCAGCGAGTTCACCAACGACATACTCTGCTTCTTCGAGACCTTCGCAATTTGCTAAGGGGCGACGAAGCACGGTGCCGATATCAATGCAGCTGGTGGTGAGTAGCGAAGTCGAAGCTCGCCAGATGATCGGTTTCTGCGCCAGGCCGAGAGCGACCCGGCCCGTGCCTAGAGTCGTCAAGAAACTTGGGACCTCCAAGGTCCGTCCGATTGGGCCTGCTGGTAACGAACGTGTCACCAGAGGAAAACGAGCTACTGGGTCGAGGCTGAGCGGGCTCGTTTGAGTGTTCGGTACACGGTTGGCCGGGAGATGGAGAACACGTCGGCTAGGTCGGTGATGCTGTGATCGCCTGCCTCGTGCATACGCACCAGTTCGGCCTGCTAGCCCTCCACCACCGCCGGCGCCACATCCCCCAACACGCCCGCTGGGATACCGACGAAGCGGACCGCGTTGAGCTTGTCGATCTCGACCAGCATCGTGGTCAAACTCACGTCGCCCGGCTCGGCCAGCATCGTTGACCAAGCCGACTCGATGTCATCATGACCAAGGACGTACAGATCGTCCGAGTCGGTGATGAGCTCGTCAAGCCGATTGCGGACCTCAACCGGAAGACGCGAAGCGACCCGCTCCGTCACCGCGAGTTCGCCACGATGCAAAGCCGACCGCACGAGCCGCCCGATACGCCCCGGCGTTGGCGGCTCGACCCGCTCGCGCCGAAACCACGCCAGCAACTCATCTCGCACCACAGCTGAAGCGCGTTCGCGATCACACACGTGCCCCGCCAGCCACTCCACAGCTCGATCAGCATCCTCAACAGAACACTCACTGAACCCGAAATGTGCACGAATCTCAGCACGGTGGAACCGAACAGCTCGACTCGACCAGTCGTAGTCAACCAACGCCTTCGAGTCGACATCGACCTGGCGCGCCACGAACTCAACAACATCGGACGAGAACTCCGTGGCATCGGCGACGAACCGTCCATGACGCCCGTAGAACTTCAGTTGCAGAGCGAAGCCCAGACGGGTCGAATCCCGCTTCCCCGCCACCAAATCAGGCTCATCACCAACCAAAGTCCAATCGGCAACCAGTTCATCAAAATCGAGATCCAAGTCCATGGACCAAGCATCGCCAAGATCGCACTACTCGATCACCGCAGGCCGTTTTCCTCTGGTGACACGATCGTTACCAGCAGGCCTGATCGAGAGCTCAGACTCTCCCAGCATCGGTCCGGTCGTCACTGTCGAAACCGTCGATCGATAGCGGCGAGCCAACTACGTCGAATCGCTCCACTCGGCAAGCGGATCAGTCGCCAGTACCAACCGAATCGCTGAGTACTGGCCGGATCAGTACCCGCCACGAGGGTCTCGGTCTCAACCCGCGTGGTCCCGTCACCAAGGTCGACGGCGTCCAGCCGAGTAACCGTTCGGGCGTAACCAGGCCGATCGAAGGCAACAAACTCTGCAACGCTATCGAAGTCGACCGGGGCGTTGCCGGTGATCGACCAAAATCGGGCTGCCGTACCGAACACGATCGACGCGCGCCCTTGTCGGGCCGCCTGGTCGCGGCGTAGAACAACATAGCCCTCGCCGGCGAACACATCAATCAGAGGCCGAGGCGCCGAGATCGACGAAGCCCGGCGACGGGCGAGCCTCGCAGGGAGCCCACGCACGGCCATCAAAGGACCGAGCAGCCTCACCTCAGCTGCGGTGACGGCGAGACAATGTGGCCAGACCGCGCTGATGGGACCCTCGACGACGCGGGTGTGCAGCGTGCGGAACGTGTTCGCCGGGAGGATCTGGTCGAACGGCGGCGTCTCTATGTCTTCACCCATTACTCATACCTGTTGTGGAGTCGAAGTGGTCGTCGACTGCCTGGTTCAGGTCCTCAACGGACAGGTTCGTGCCGCCGACATGTCGGACCCGGTCATCGTTTCCAACGAGGAACGTTGCGGGAAAACCGGTCTGAGCCGTAGTTGAGAAGCGGAGAGAGTCATCGAGCGCATCGGAGACACGGGATGATTCCATCGTCTCTTCGAAGACGGCCCGATCAAACCCTTCCTCATCGGCTACGTCCAAAAGCACCTCTGGCGACGAGATGTTGCGGGCGTCGATGAACGCGGCCTTGATGATCCGGCTGGCGAACGGCAGAGTCGCCGGCTTGTTGAGGATGTCGCAGGCGAGAATGGCCCGGCTGGCCGGTGTGCTATCGATGCGGGGAACAGCCAGCACGTTGTCGAAGTAGTCCGGTGAGAACCTCACGCTGAACTGACGTTCAATCCGCTCGGCGATGGGACGTTTGTCGTCGGCGAACTCCTTCGACCCGGCGATCCCGGGGATGAACAACCCGCCGGTCATGACCTTGAAGGTGACGCGGTCATCGGTGATGGCTTGGTCGTGGAACTCTCTGATCGTGTTGCTGAACCCGAAACACCAACCGCAGTGCGGATCCATCAGGTACACAATGTCGAGCCTCTCCGCGGAGCTCATCGGTGCTAGAACTTTCCGTTCTGGTTGTTCCAGTCGGCAGGCTCGGGGATATCGGCCACGACGTCCCAGTGCTCGGCGATCTTGCCGTTCTCGACCCTGAGGAGGTCATAGAACGCCTTGTGCTGGTCGCCCAGCGATCCTTCGCACATGGCCAGCACGAGGTCGCCTTGGCCGATGACCTGGTGGATCGTGTCGTAGGCCATCGTCATCCCGGCCTCGGCCATCGCGGCCACCGCAGCGTTGAGCCCATCCACTCCGTCGGAGGCCCCTGGGTTGTGGTTGATGTAGTTGTTCCCGTCGAAGAAGTCGCTCATCCCGCTGTAGTCGCCCTTAACAAAGAGCGTGTCGACCCATCGGCGCACGGTCGCCTTGTTCTCTTCGGTCTTGGAGGGAACGGTGGGCTCGGTCGGGCCATCTACTTCGGTGTGGCCGCTCGGGTTTGCCGGCGCCTCATTCTCCAGGTTGTCCCAGTGCTCGACGACCAGACCGTTCTCGAATCGGAAGACATCGAATGCGACCTGGGGTTGGCCGTCATTCCATGCGCCTCCGTAGGTGCTGTGGACAACCACGGTGTCGCCGTCTTCAAGAACTCGGTGGATCGTGATGTCGATCCCGGTCGGCTCGTCGCTGAAGAAGCCGACCAGGGCGCCCTTGCCGTCCGGGAAGGCAAGGTTGTGCTGGATGTACTGGTCGTCGCTGATGTAGTCGAGCACCTCGGACGAACCTGTGGTGAATGCTTCGACGATTTCCCTGGACTTGCTGATGTTTGACATGTGTTTCCTCCGCAGTGGTGTGATGAGATTGGCTGTGGAAACGATGTGATCTCAAGATCACGTCTCCGATCATCAGTCTGATCGGTTCGTCTGCTTGTGCCCATGCCGGTTCTCGCCATTCACATGTCATAATCGGACAATGTCTGGATCGGGTCGTCAACAACCTGAGCGGTGGGACCGCCCGCATGCGCCTACGGTGCCGGGTCTCCCGGTGGAGATCACCACGGTGGCCGACATCGTCCGCAGGGCCGGAAGCGAACTCCTCCAACGGCCGGGACGAGTGCCCTTCCACGTCGTCCTCATATGCACAGCCGGCGAAGGCCTCCACGAAGTCGACTTCACGCCCGTGAACCTAAGACCAGGCCGCGTCGTGCACATACGCCCCGGTCAGGTTCACCGATGGCGCCTACTCGGCAGCTACGAAGCCACCCTCGTGTTCTTCTCCGAAACCGCTGGTGGATTCCCTGGAAGTGGCTGGCCGGTCGGGCCCCGCTGGTTCGACCTCGACGACCGCGAGTGGACCCACGCGAAGGCCACCATCGAGCTGATACGACGCGAACTCGAGGTCAAACGAGAAATCCCGCGTCAGAACCGCGCCCTCCACGGAGCCCTCGAGGTGCTCATCGTCGACCTCGGCCTCGACTTCGACCGCCACGAGGACACCGGCTCGCTCCCCCAGCCCTACGTCAATCTGATGAACCAGATCGAAGCCGACCCCGGCTGGTCCAGATCAGTCGACGACCGAGCCCGCCGGCTCGGCTACTCCCAGCGAACCCTTACCCGAGCCTGTCTCACCGCCACCGGTCGCTCCGCAAAACAGGTCATCGACGATCGCATCCTGCTCGAAGCCCAACGACTCCTCGTAGAACCCGAACAAACGATCACCCAGACCGCAAACACCCTGGGATTCCCCGAACCCGCCAACTTCTCCAGATTCTTCAGCCGCACCGCCGGCGAGAGCCCCCAGCAGTGGCGCCACCGACACCTCCCCGCCCAGGTCGACACGGAAGATCCGTCCCGGTCGCCGACATCGACCGCTACCCAACCCGATCAAGAACAGCCCCCGGCCAACCAAGCGACAGCCGACCGATCTGAGCACCATCGACCGACGCCCAACAGCGAGAACAGCCGTTCGTAATCGCGAGCCGGAACGCTCCGACTCACGTCACAGAACCGTCGAAGTAAGCCGCCTCGGTCCGGCCGACACCCACCCATAATCACGCGATGTCCGGCTCTCCGAGCCCCATCTCGAGCGACCTGAAAACCGCGGCGCCAGGGCACAGGGATCTTCCTCGTCAGTCGGCGGCGGCCCGACGTCCGGCGAAACCGCCCGATTCCATTTGATACGCCTACCCCCAAACCAGCTGAGGTCGGTTCCGGTAGAGGATCACACCGCGCAGCTGCGACTGGTGGTCGACCGGCATCTGCAACTGTCTGGATCTCGAACCCAGGTCGCCTCTCGCCTTCATGCCCTGTTCCGTGAAGTTTTGCCTGGTGGGGCGCGTACCGGGCTCAAAGCCCACATGGCCCGGACCCTTCTCGACCGGCTCGATGTCGAGCACCCAGCCGATGCCACCCGACGAGAACTTGCGCTCGAACTGATTGCCGATATGGAACGCATCGACGAGCAGTTGAAAGCATCGATGCGGCGCATGACCGCAGAGGTCAACTCCTCAAACACCACCCTGCTCGAGATCAAAGGCTGCGGCCCAGTCACCGCAGCGTTGATCTTGTCGAGGGTGCGAAACGTCGACCGGTTCCAAAGCCGGGACCACTTCGCTGCCTACAACGCCACCGCACCAATCGAGGCGTCATCAGGCGAGCGACGCCGGCACAGACTCAACCCAAAAGGGAACCGCACCCTGAACCGAGCGATCCACATCATCGCGGTGTCTCAGCTCCGCTACCCCGGCCCTGGCCGTGACTACTACGACCGCAAACGGGCCGAGGGCCACACCGGCAAAGAAGCCCTCCGATCGCTGAAACGCCAGATCTCCAACATCATCTGGCGGCACCTCATCGCAGACGCCGACCGCTACCGATGAGTTGAGCCTGGGGAGACAAACAGGGACGACTCGATATCCAGCGTGACCGCCCTAACCCTGTCAGCGGCTCTTCGGATCAGTCATCCCCAGACTCCCCACCAACCTACGCCCCGTGACCTCGCCCTTCCACGGGCCTACTGCAACGCGCCCCAAACACCCCTTGACATCCAAAGAGGCTTCGTTGAGTTGTGCTCAGCTGGCTGATCTGATGCTGACACACTGATGGCTGTGAGAACATGCAAGACCTGCCAGATGACGAAGAAGAGGGACGATGGGACCGCGCCACCCTGGGATGCCATCCTCCGAACCCCCGGCTGGGATCTCGTCCACTCCTACAACTCTGCGCTCGAAGGGTGGCTGGTACTTGTTGCTCGGCGGCATATCACGGCTCTCACCGAACTGACTGATGATGAAGCGGCCGAACTTGGACCGCTGATCAAGAGAGTGTCGGCTGCCCTCCATCACGTCACGGGTTGTGAAAAGACTTACCTCGCGCAGTTCGCTGAGCATCCAGATCACCAGCACGTCCATATCCATCTCGTAGCCAAGGGTGCTGATCACCCACCCGATGCTCGGGGTCCGAACGTGTTCGGTCTCATCGGCGGGGACGTATCCGTGCACATCTCTGAAGCCCGGATGAACGAGATCGCCGCCGGGCTCCAGCGGGCACTTGCAGCTACGTAGGAGGCACAACTCAACCGGCGATCTCGATTGGTCCAGGCGTCCGGAAATCTCAACAGCAGACACAAGCCGTAGCCTCGGCCGCTCAGAGTCGCTGTGTCGCCAATCGACCGGTGTACTCCAGTGCGCGATAGTGCCGTTGCCGGGCATCGTGCGAATGGCTGACGCAGTCATCGTCCTACTGGCTGATGCAGATGCATCGGCATGCCTGCGAAGATCTCAATCATGACATCGTCTGCTCAGGTCCACCCCGCTGGCGTCGGCCGGTACGAACGAGGCACGTGGCTTTTTGCTGTGGCCTTCGCCCTCCTGGTGAGTCACGAGCTCGATGCGATGATCCGCAGCGAGTGGGAACTCTTCCCCGGGTTGAACGCTCTTGACTCCGACACCGCAGCAGATGTGTTCAACCTGCTCCACGTTCCGCTGATTGCTCCAATCATCTGGGTTCTTGCAGCAGGTTCGGCTACAGCTCGACGTCGGACGATGATCGGCACTGAGGTGTTCCTCATTGTCCACGCAGTCGGCCACACGCTGGTTCGAGGGGTAGATCAATACGAGTTCCAGGCCCCGGTCGAGACGATCACGGTGTACGGCGCGGCCGTCGCCTCGGCAATCCACCTCGTACTCGTCGAGACCTGGCCGCTCGCTAGACGTTCGTCTGTCTAACGGCTTCTGAGGGGCCCAGTTTTGCCACGCATCACCGGCAGGGAACTGCCGTGGTCCAAGTGCTCGATAACGGGTCTCGCACAATGTGACGTTGCGGCCGATTTGACGCCAGAGCCGTCGGTCCGGTGATGGCCGAGGCGTGACGAACGAACAGGTCGGGTTCGGGACCGATCACTAAGAGCACCCGGCGCGGTGCCTTCACCGGTAGACGGACGAGATTTCTTAGTGCGACGGGTCGTGCCGTCGAGTTGTGCCCTCAGTCCGAAGACGTCCTCGGGATATCCTGGGCGTCGTGAGGGTTGACAGGCGGCGTAACAACTTGCTGATTGCTGACGGACTTGTCGACCCGTCGTTGTCAGCGTTGATTACGGACGAAGTGGGTCGGGCGACGGGACGATCCAGATCGAGGCGTTTACGAACGGTCCTTGTGGTGGAGAGCACCTCGTCGAAGCTGAGCGGCAGCGGTGGCATGGCGCCAACCTAGCAATCGGACCACAGACCGGGCCGAGCAGAGTGTGATGGGATGTGTTGGGGCGGGGTGTGTCAGTTGGTCACAATATCCAGCTCAGACGAGACGCAATTGTCGGCGGACCGTGTCCAGCGAATGCGGCATCAGTGAAGCTGGGGGAATCGGCCGCAGCGGCTGTGCTCGCTGACCTCGTCGATACTCGATTCGTAGCAGCGGCCACTTGGATGGGAAGACAGCGAGGCCGATGAGCAGCAGCGCTCTCCCGGCTACCGTTGAGTTCCGATTGCCCCACATGAAGGACTGAAGCTTCAACTCCTCGGTCACAGTGGTTCCGTAGCCGAGGAGGGCATGGTAGGCGTCGTGAACCTCGTACTTCGGTAGATAGACGAGGTTTCGGGTGCCGAGAAATCGATGAAGTTCTCGCCCAACGGATCCGTCTGGCAGCTCGGCTAGGTCATCGAGTCGATAGGGCCAAGACTCCGGTCGACGGAAGAGATTCAGGACTGGGACGCTCACGCCAATCGCTCTTGCGAGCAGTTGATGTCGGTTCACGAGCCGAAGCTAGCAGGGGTCCGCCCCTCTCGCGTACCGGTGCCGTCCACTCGCCAATCGCCCGGATCGAATCGCTCGCTCCCGGAGCCGACCGGGTGGCGGCCGGTCCCCGAGAGGGCGAGGATGAGAGCGTGGATCTCGAATTCGGTGCGCAACTTCCGGCCTGGCAATGGGACTTCGACCTGGCACAGCTCAAGGATTGGACCCAGGGCGCAGAGCAACTCGGCTACGAGTGGCTGGGGATGGCCGACCACATCTTCTACGCCCACCCGACCGAAACCCGCCCGGTTGGCTCCTACGCCGGCGACACCATCCAGCACGAGATATTCACCTTCCTCGCGTGGCTGGCCGGCCAGACCGAGAAACCGGCACTGACCACCAGCGTCGTCGTCCTCCCTCAACGCCAGGCCCCGGTTGTTGCCAAGCAGGCGGCAGAGATCGACATCCTCTCCGAGGGCCGCTTCCGACTCGGCATTGGCGTCGGCTGGCAGGAGGCCGAGTACGAGGGACTGGGCAAGGAGTTCAAGACCCGCGGCAAGCGCATGGAGGACGACATCTCGGTCCTGCGGGCGTGCTGGGGCAGCGAGCCCCTCAACTTCGACACCCAAACCGAGCACGTGGACCATCTGTCGATGAAGCCCAAACCGTTCACCCCCGGCGGCCCACCGATCCTCTACGGCGGCGTATCGGACATCGCGGTCGATCGCACCGCGCGCCTCTGCGACGGCTGGATCGCCCAGACCCGGTTCAAACCCGAAGACGCGGCAGAGTTCGTCAGCCGGCTGCACCCCGCACTGGAGAAGTACGACAAGAACCCGGAAACCTTCCCGCTGCAAGCGACGGTGGCGGCCAGCGACGATCTCGAAGATCTGTCAGCCCGGTTAAAGACCTTCATCGAAGCCGGTGTCACCCGCCTGGGCCTACACCTACCGGGCATCCACGACCTGGAGGCCGACCCCGTAGTCATGACTGTGGAGGAGCACCTTGAGATGTTGCGTCGCATTCGCGAGGACGTTTGGCTCTCGCTCATCTGAGGGCGGCGAGAGATCAGCGGCCGCTGAGGCCGGTCGCCTCAGTGACGAAGGCGATGTGTGAATCTTTGCAGCGTTCGAATTCCGTATCGATCTGGTCTCCCGATTCATGGATCGTGAAGATGCCGTCGTCGTCGAAGGTCACGTTTGCTCCGGTGGACTCCGCGATGCATTCGCCCCAGGTTCGCATTGCTGCGCGCAGCTCGTCTGGGGTGACGACGCCGTCAGCGAGGATGGCAGCTTGTTCAGTTGCGCCGCTGCCCTTTGCCAGCTCCTGGAGCTCGACCAGCCGACTACTTCGACATGCGGTGTCTTGAGCACAGAGGTTCCAGGGTTTGTCAGGTATGAGTTCGGATCCCGTGGCCGAGCTGGCGTCACCGGATGTGGTAGTCCAGCGGACAGTGAAAGGTGGAAATGGGCTGTTCAAGTCATCGAGTGCATCAAAGGAGACGCCCCACCATCCGTCGTCGATCAGAGCAACATGATCGCCGTCAGCGCGCTCGACCTCGATTGAATCGACGTCGGGGCCGACCTGGCCTGCAATGTAGATTCGGTCCCTGAGCCCAACCGCGACAAGAACCGTCGCATCATCGGCCGAGCGCAGCGGTAGATGGATATCGGCTAGCGACACGACCCGGAACCAGTCACCGTTGTCTCGTTGGGCCAGCCCACAGGCCACATGCAGCGACCCAGAGGTGAGGATGTATTGCGCCTCGCCGCTGTCTGGTTTGCCGAACTGGCGCGACGTGCCGCTAGTTCGGATCGGATCGAGCTCGTAGCCGGTGTCGATGTCTAAGCAGAAGTCGAGCACGGTTGTTGAATCTAGGCCTGCGGCGTTACCTGATGACGCGAGCTCGTTCGATGTGCGGCCGGCGATGAGTCCGATCACCCCAGTGGCCGCTATCAACACTGCGGCCACTAAGGCCAACCGCGGCCGGAGGGCAGGTGAGCTGGTTGCTGGTCTGGCATTGGCCACCGGGACGACAGGTTCTGGTCCGGTCGCCTGTTCGGGCGAGTACCACGTGGCGATCTCGTCAAGGGCCTCAGCTACTCCTTCGTCTTTTCCGATATCCATGGTGACAGCTCCTTTCGTAGCTTCTTCAACCCGCGGCGAGAGTGAGACCTGACCGTCGAATCTCGACAGTCGAGGATCTCCGCTATCTCACCGACCGATAGACCCTCCAAGAACCGGAGAACGATCACCGTTCGTTGGTTCCAAGACAGGTCCATCAGAACATCCCTGAACTCGACCAATTGCACTGGCGCCTCGTCTGGCGGTGGGTCGAGGAGATGACGGTCAGCAACCTTGCGACGACGGAGAACACCGTACGCACCGTTGAGGACCGACCGACGGACATAACCACCGAAGTTGTCGATCCCGGAGACACGAATCGAGACCGCGAGGAAGGCATCGTGGACCACCTCTTCGGCCTCGGAGCGGTTACCGAGCAACACTGCAGCCAAACGGACGAACGACTCAAACGACGACCGATAAACGGCCTGCAGCTCCTCAGGCCAAAGGCTGACCTCTCCCAAGTCCATCGGTATCCCAGCCATCGATCGATCCATTACCTACTTGACGCGCAACCACCCCCCAGCGTTGCACCCCGTTTACCAAACAGCCCTTGCCGAAGCCAGTCATGAGAAGCCTGGTCGGTTCCTGATAGGTGTGCTGAGATTACGGATGATGGACTGCTCGCCCGATGATGTGATCGGACAGCGTTTGGCTACGCAACGACTGACAACGGCCGGGTTTTCGGATCCGGTCGATGTAGTGAAGTTGCTGTTATGCGCGCAGGCTCAAGACGCACCTCTGGCGCGTTATTCCCTTGGCCTCCGATCGGCGCAGTGTGATGACGTTTCGGTTCGTGCCGCTCTTGACGCGGCTCGTCTGGTTCGGACCCACATCTTGCGCCCGACCTGGCATTTCGTGGCCGCCGAAGATCTCCGATGGCTCCTCGCGCTCACGTCTAAAAAGGTCGAGTCCTCTCTTTCCGGTCGGCATCGTCAGCTGGGTGTCGATGTGCAGCTGATCGAGCGCGCACACAACGAAGTCCTGAAGATGCTCGCCGGGCGACAGTTCAAAACTGCCACCGAAATCGGCGAGAGGTTCGCCTCTGCGGGCCTTCCGCGGCAAGGCGAGATCGTCCGGCATCTGTTGCTCGTCGCCGAGTTACGCGGTTTGGTTTGCTCCGGTCCATTACGTGGTTCGGTTCACACCTACGGGCTTGTCGATGAGCTCATCCCACCAACGCCGCCCCTCGACCGAGGCGCCGCCGCCCGAGAGCTTGTTCGTCGGTTCTTCAGTGGTCACGGTCCTGCCTCCGAGCACGACCTTCGACGTTGGACGACGTTGACACTGGCGGAGATACGCGACGCGTTTGCTGAACTCGACGACGTTCTGGAGACCGTGACCTGTAACGGAACGACTCTGCGGTTCGACCCTGCTACGGCCGAGTCCAGTCCCCCGCGCCGACGGGCTGTGCTGTTGACAACCTTTGACGAGGCCTACCTCCCGTATCGGAGCGTCAATGTCGCCAGGCTCCCCGGTCATCCGCGCCGCGAGGAACCTCACGTCTTTGCCGAGGCAGGTGGTGGCGTCGTGATTGTTGACGGTCGCGACGCTGGTTGGTGGAAGCGAACCGTACGGGGCAAAAGAGCGATGACCATCCGGCTTGGGTTGGCGACGAGCCTCGACACCGATCAACGAAGAATGATCACCGACGAGGCTGCCGATCTGGCGGCATTCTTCGCCCGTGACGCCCGCGTCGAGGGTGCGGATGCCCGCTGAACCAAGGAACGTAGCCAGAGAGGCCTGACCTGTTGGCTATTGCCCTCTGCTGATTGGGTCGACTCCGGCCATGGTCAACAGGTCAACGATCCAAAAACCTCGGCGACGATCCGGCCCCCGGTCGGCCCGAGAGTCAGCCCGTCCGTCACAACCTCTGCTTCTTTGAGGAGGTAGTACCAGAGTGGTGTGCTGGTGGCTAGCCCGTCGCCGAAGTCGACGAAGGTCTGCCAGCCGATGAAGCGGCGCGGTGCCGAGTGTGATCGTTCATTCCTGCTCCCTTGTGGGGTGGACAAAACCGCCTGCAAGTCAGTAGCAAGCTCGGGACGCAAGCCGGATTAAAGGGTCACGCAAGATTGTGACAAGATCCGGCGATTGTCGCGTCGGTCGGGTGCAAGTCCGAGGAGCAAAGCATGGCTCATTACAAACCCCTAACACTGCACCGTCAACATTGACTCACCGCCTTAAACGACTCGGGCAGAGCGCAGCACGGCGCTCAAGTCAGGGCACGACAACAGCGACTACACCGACCCGCAGAAACGGAAACGATGATGACCAGCAAACCACTCGCTTTGAACCTGCTCGAGATGAGCAGCAATCAGTTCGTGGCCGGGATACTCGGACTCAAGATCGAAGAACTGGAATGCGCACAGGCCGCTGGGCAAGACCTGACCGACATTGTCGAGGCCAACGACATCGACCCGCAGGACATAGCTGACTCCTTTGCAACGACCTTGGCCAATCGACTTGCTATCAGAGTGAGGAACAGTGAACTTACCGCTGCCGAAGCAGCGGTCACGCTGGCAGTGAACACCGAAAGGATTCGAGACGGGATTGACGCCATCGGTCCGACCATGGCCTCCGACGAACCACTGTCCCCATTCCTGTCAGGTGCGGTTGTCCCGGTTCGACGAACATCTACCCGGCGATGCGGGGGTCCAGTGCGAGAAGTAGGGCATCGGCGAAGATGTTAATGATTCCAAGAATGCACGTTGCGACAAAGAGTGCGCCGACGATCGCTGGTATGTCATTGCGGATGATCGCGATGATCAAGTAGTCGCCGAACCCGGGGAGAAGAAAGATCCGCTCGATGATGATGACGTGCCCGAGCAGGGCCGCCGAGTTGGCGGCAATCGCCGCCACCACCGAGGGGGAGGCCGGTCGTAACGCGTGGGCTCGGATGATCCGCCCGTTCGGTATGCCTTTGGCCCGGGCCAGCTCGATGTGGTCGAGCGACAGCTGTTGCACAAGTTCGGAGCGAAGCAGGACGAGATAGATGGCAGCGCTGCTCACCCCGAGTGAGAAGGATGGGAGCAACATCGACTTCAGATGATCGCCGATGCCGGCCCCGATCGGCTGGTAGCGCCCCGAGGGCAGGATACGGAATCCGAATTCGAGACCGAAGATGCCGATGTCGCCGACGCTGAAGAGGTAGACGAGCAACAGACCGGTGACGTAGATAGGCACAGACAGCCCGACTAGGGAAAGAGCCCGGAACCCGACATCGGATGCCTTGCCCCGGAATTGTGCGCCGACAAGGGCGCCGGGCAGGGCGATGGCTCCGGCGATCAATTGGCTGTAGACCACAAGTTGCATCGAGATCGGGATGGTTCGGCTGATTCCCTCGGTGACCGTTTCGCTGTATTGGGTGTCGCCGAGGTTCCCGGTCGGAATATCGGCCAGCCATGAGATGTACGCCCGGAGGGCATTGACCGGCTCGAACCCATCCGGCGGTTGACGCTGCTGTGGCCCCCCCGGGCCCGGGAAACCGGTCTCACCTGCGAAGTTGATCGACGGCCTGGCAGGGAAGTGGTAGACGAGGATCCAGACGATGGCCATGGCGATGCCGATCGAAGCCGCGACACGAACGAGCCTCCGAACGACGTAGCGACGTGACCCCCCGGGAAGCAAGGCATAGCCCGCTATCCCTATGCCGAGCAGTCCAACGAGTAGAGGCACGCGGCCAAAGGCGACGATGGTGAACGTGACGGCGACGGCAAACATCGTCACGACCAGTACCCGAATGCGAACCATGCCCCCTATCCGATCGATTGGCGGCACCAGCGGTCGAGCGCGCCAACAAACCGGGGTGCCAGATTGGAACTGGTGAGCGTAGCAACAGACCGGCGACAGGGCCGTCTTGGCCAGGGCCGCGACGTCTTGGCTGAGGCTGGCCGTCCAGCAGATGACGCTGCCGACTTGAGCTGCCCTACAGGTCTCCACCTAACCTCTGGTTCTGGCCGCAACCCGGGGGAGCTACTCATGACCGTTACCGAAGCAGTGTCCAGTGAAGACATCCTGGACGGCATCAAGATCATCGACACCGACACCCACCTGTCGGAACCGGCCGATCTCTGGACGTCCCGAGCACCGGCCAAGTACCGCGACCTGGTGCCTCGTCAGCGAGAACTCAACGGACGAATGCGTTGGATCATCGGAGAAGACATCGACCTTGGGGGCAACGGTGCCTCCAGCGTCATCGGACCCGATGGCAACAAGATCTACGGGGTCAGCTGGATGAAGCTGCCCTACGACGAGGTTCATGCCGCCTCCTCGCAGATTCCGGCCCGGATCCAGATGATGGACCGGCATGGCGTGCACGCCCAGATCATGTACCCCAATCTGGCCGGATTCGGAAACCAGGCGTTCCTGAGGGTCGAGGATGCTGAGTTGCGTCTGTTGTGTGCCCAGATCTACAACGACGCCGGAGCGGAGCATCAGGAGCAGTCGGGCCAGCGCATCTTCACCATGGCCTTGATGCCGTGGTGGGACATCGAAGCCACCGTCAACGAAGTACATCGCTGCGCCGCCATGGGACTACGAGGGGTCGTCACCTGCTCGAACCCGGAGGACGCCGGCCTGCCAGACCTTTCGCAGCCGGAATGGGAGCCGTTCTTCGCAGCATGCGAAGAGTTGCAGATGTCGATCAACTTCCACATCGGCTCGAGCCAGCGAGAGATGGACTTCTACGGCAAGACCTCTTGGCCGACGCACGGAAACGAGACCCGTTTGGCCCTCGGTTCAGCCAACCTGTTCATGGGCAACGCCCGCGTGGTCGGCAACTTGATATACGCCGGCGTTGCCGAGCGGTTCCCTGGCTGCAAGTTCGTCTCGGTAGAGTCCGGCGTCGGCTGGGTTCCCTTCTACCTCGACGCCCTGGACTACGAGATGCGGGAGACGATGCCGAACGACTCGAAGAAGCTGTCATTGCTTCCCTCCGAGTACTACAAGCGCCAATTCTACAGCTGCTTCTGGTTCGAGAAGTCCGGTCTAAAATCGGCCATCGAGTGTCTGGGGGCGGAAACGGTATTGTTCGAGACCGACTTCCCGCACCCGACCTGTCTGTACCCCGAGGGACAGAACCACCTACGCACCACGCTGGCCGGACTCGATGATTACACCCGTCGACGGGTTCTGCAGGACAACGCCGCCGACCTCTACCGCATCCCGGTCTAGGAGTCCCTGAGGACGACCAGCCGATCGGTAAGCTCGATGCCGTCGACCTCGTCTGCCCGCAATCGTGTTCCATTCCGGATCACAACCATCAGCGTGGTGTTTGGAGGTGCGACCATCCGGCCATCGAGCGATATCGGGGCGACTTCCGCCAACTCCAACCCGGCGCTTGCATCGAGCAGGTCGTCGAACACCCGAACTGCGCCGGGGGCGTACGTCCCAAGACCGAGCATCCGGCCGACCGCCGCCGTGGCGTCGATGACCTCGTCAGCCCCGCCCTGCCTGAGGAGACGAAGGTTCTCCTGCTCCCTTCCCCCAGCCACGATATGAACCTCAGCATTCAGCTCCCTGGCGGTGAGCACGATCAGCACCGCGGCATCGTCGCGGTCAGGGGTCACGATGACGGCCCTGGCCCGCTCGACGCCGGCCTGGCGGAGAACGGCGCTCTGCGAAGCGTCTCCGGTGATGGCCACAATACCGGAACGGGTTGCCTCGCGCGAGACCTCGGCGTTCATGTCAACGACCACAAGGTCGGCGGGGTCGATCCCACGGCTGACAAGGTCTGCCGAAGCACTCTGGCCGGTCTCCCCATAACCGCAAATCACGTAGTGGTCGTTCACCTGTCTTCTCCAACGTTTCGTTAATATGAGTTGCCGAGATTGCTCAGTTAGGACTTCCACCGTCGTGCCGACAACGAGGATCAGAAAAACGATCCTGGCCGGAGTGATGAGCAGAATGGTTGCCAACCGGGTGCCCGTGCTCACCGCAGTGATGTCGCCGTAGCCGGTCGTGGTAACGGTGACCGAGGCGTAGTAGAGCGCATCGATGAAACCGATCGGATCGCCGGTGATGTCGACATAGCCGTCGCTGCCGAGCCGGACGACCAAGGCAACGAAGACAACCAGCGAGAGAGCGAGACCGATGCGTCGCAACACCGCAGCCAGCGGCGGTCGGGTCCGGTCCGGCATGCGCACCAAGTCGTACCGGTGTTCCTCGCCCATCATCCTCACACCCTAGGCGGCGGCCGCAGAACCGGATGGGTTGCCGCAGACGTCCCCTTCGTATGCTGGGTTTGTGTCAACTCCTCTGCGCAGTGAAGACCCGCCCCTGCTGACGGGATCTCGTCCGTTCTTAGCCGACCTCGACATCCCAATCGATCTGTATCTGGCCTTCGTGCGCTCGGACATGGCCCATGCCCGAATCACCAAGGTCGACATCGAGGCTGCTCGCACCCAGCCGGGCATCGTCGCCGTCGAGACGGCCGATTCACTTCGTCTCAAGCCGTTCGCCCTGTTCGACGCCCTGCCGTCCGAGATGAATCAGACGCCGCTCGCCTCCGAGACCGTCCGCTACGTAGGCCAGGCGATCGCCGTCGTTGTCGCCACTTCACCGACTGCGGCCGCCGATGCCATCGACCATGTCGAGGTGGAGTTTGAACGGCTGCCTGCCTTCGCAAACACGGCAACAGCCATTGACGGAGCCACCCTCTACGACGGCACGTCGAGCAACGTCGTTCACGTCCTCGAAGATGATGGACCAGACCCCATCCCCGACAGTGCAGACACCGTCGTCGAGCTGACGATCGCAAACAACCGGCTCGCATCTGCACCTATCGAGCCGGACGGCATCGTCGTCGGACCGAGCGAACGGGGGATCGACGTCTGGTGCACCAGCCAGGGCACTCACGCCGTGCGCGACCAGTTAGCCAAGACACTCGACCTCGACCCCGACCGCATCAGAGTGCGGTCCTCCGCGGTCGGAGGAGGCTTCGGAGGACGGGCCACGATCCCACCCGAGTTTGTGGTGGCCGCCAAGCTTGCCGAAGAACACCAGGCCACGGTCCGCTGGGTTGGGTCTCGCTACGAGAACCTGACCGGAATGCCCCATGGCCGCGGCTTCGACACCAAGATTCGGGCCGGCTTCGATCCCGAGGGACACCTGCTCGGTCTCGACTGCGACGTTGTTGCCGACTCAGGGGCCTCCGCCCACATGGCCGGGTTGTTGATGGTTTCGGCCCGACGGCAGGCAACCGGTCTCTATCGGGTTCCCAACCTGCGATGGAGGGGCACGGCCGTGCTAACCAATGCCACGCCGATCGGCGCCTATCGAGGTGCTGGTCAACCCGAAGCCAACCACGCCCGCGAACGACTCCTCGACGTGGCGGCCCTTCGCCTCGGCCTCGATTCCGTCGAGCTGCGGCGCCGCAACCTCGCAACCGAAAACGATTTTCCGCTCGTTGCCCCCGGGGGCGTCACCTACGATGGCGCCGACCCGGCCGCGGCGATGGATCGGGCGTTGGAGCTGATCGACGCCAACCATTGGCGAGCCGAACAGCAGGCCCGCCGGGCCGATGGATCAAGCCGCGAACTTGGTATCGGGATCGCCAACTACGCCCAGACATCTGGGCGCGGTGAGCCGCTCGACTCCGCTTTAGTACAGATCAACGCCGACGGAACCGTGCTCGTTGGTTGCGCAAGCCCGTCGCACGGCCAGGGTCATCAAACCACCTGGTCGGCGTTGGTTGCCGACCGACTCGGCGTCGACGCAGCTCTGATCACCGTCGTCGACGGCGACTCCGATATCGTGCCGAGCGGCCAAAGCACCGGCGGTTCGCGCTCGACCCAGGTTGCCGCGTCTGCCCTGGTAAACACCTGCGACGACGTTGTCGAACAGGCCCGTCCCGAAGCCGCCCGACTTCTCGAAGCGGCAGCCGACGACCTGGTGGTGGTACCGGCCGACTACGGCCTGGAAGCAGGACTGGCGGTCACCGGGGTGCCGACCAAACGGGTCGGTTGGTCGGAACTGGCGCGCTCAAGCCAAAACGATTGCCTGAGCGCCCTTCGCAGCGAGGCGGTGGAGGGGGCATCGCATCCCAGCGGCACCCACGCCTCCATCGTCGAGGTAGACACCGAGACCGGGGCCGTCACACTGCTGGCCCATGCCTCGGTCGATGATTGTGGGACCGTGCTGCAGCCGATGCTGCTCGAAGGCCAACAACACGGTGGAGCGGTGGCTGGAATCTCTCAGGCGTTGTTCGAACACGTCGGCTACGACGACGACGGCAATCCGTTGTCGGCAACCTTCGCCACCTATCTACTGCCCGCAGCCTCCGAGCTGTGCAACATCACGACCGAAACCGTCGGCCAGCCGACGACCAGAAATCAGCTTGGAACACGCGGTATCGGCGAAAACGGCTGCAACGGGGCGACCGGAGCGGTACACAACGCGGTCATCGACGCCATTTCAGTACGAGGTGTTGAGCACATCGACCTCCCATTGACCCCGGAGAAGATCTGGTCTGCACTGCAGCCCGATCAAGACTGACAACCAACGCCGCTCGGGCCCAGAGCGTTGGTGGGGGTCGATAGTGTCAAGGTGGTGGCTCTGCGGGCACAACATCTCGACCAGCTACACGCCAGCTGGGATGGCACCGGCTTCGCCGTGTGGGCACTCGACGGCGAGGAGGTTCGAGGCACGCTTGCGCTGCGGTCGCTGGCCACGATGGCATTCGGATACGGCGGGCTCGCTCTTCTTGGTTCGACCGTCACCCCTCTCCACCTTCCGATTCCTGGCCCGGCCCCGATCCACGCTCCCTCGCTTCGAGCCTTCCCAGACAACGCCTACTCCTTCGTCGCCGAGCGCCACGCCACGCCATCAGCTTCGGCATCGTTGCGATGGATGTACGCCGCGGCCGACCTTGGCGTCGCCGCCGCCCGCAACCGCCTGATCGCCCCCGCTCTCATCAACGACCAAGACCTCAACCTCGAAGTACTTGGCGATCTTCAGGAGGAACCAGATGAGGCAGGCAGGCAAGGAGACGCCGGCCTGAGCTGGAACGCACGCTGGCGTCTACGCCGGAGCAGCAGCCTTGACCAAGCGCTCCTAAGCCTTGGAGAACAGGCACCGCCTGCTGTTTGGGCCCCGTTCCCAAACGGTGCTCCACCCGGGGCGGTCCACGCTGTCGTCGAGTACTTCGCGGACGGCGCCGCTCGCTGGGCCCTCGACGCCGACGACTGGCGCCCCGATCTCGGGCGTTCGAGTCGGCCTGAGGCCGTGATTACTCGACGGGTCGCGGCTGCACTACGAGGCCAACCAGTGGTGCTGGCGGTCAACGCCGGTCAGGAGACGGCGGCCAGAGGCTTGGGCCTCGCCCTCGACGACCATTGCGCATCGGTCGACGCCGGAGTCTCGTTTCGCTGCCGGGCCAGGCTCGCCACTCCGCACGACGAAGATCGGCCGACAGAGTCGGCGCGCTGGCCGGTTACCTTCGAGGTAGTGCTGGTCGACGATCCGACGGTGACCTTGAGTTGGCCCGATCTGGCGGCGGGAGCATTCGAGCCGGGAACGACGCCGGGTGGTGTGGAGGTCACCGAAGCCGCCCTGTCTGTCATGAACGCCTACATCGTCTCGCTCGCTTCGACCATCGCCGGCCAGATCCCCGAGCTCGCGGGGCTCGATGCGGAGCGCGGCATGGTTCTGCTTGATCTCGATGCCGTTGTTGGGCTGCTCGGCGATGGCGTTGAACGCTGCGCTTCCCTCGGTTGCCCCTTGCTCGTGCCTAAGGAGTTGGCCCGAAGCCGTCTTCGGGTGACCGGGAAAGCCAGAGCAGCGCCGAGCGGCGGGAAATCAGCCGGCCTTGGCGAGGCCATGGTCGACGTCGACTGGGGCGTTGCCCTTGGCGACGCTCGCCTGTCCGATGCCGAAGTCGCCGCGCTGGCCGACGCCAAGTCTGAACTGGTCAAGCTGCGGGGGGCATGGGTGCGGGTCGACGCCGGCCATGTGACCAACACCCTAGAAAATCTCGGAAAGCGACGGGGCGGCTCGACCATGACACCGGCTGAGCTGGTCAGGCTCGCCGCCACTTCCGACCAGCTCGATGGTCAATCGATCGACCTGGTCGCCGACGACGAAGAGGGAAGTGAGCTCTCGGCCGACGGTTGGCTTGCCGATCTGCTGGCTGGACTGCCCGACGATCGGCTACAGGAAGCGGCCGAGCCGGATGGCTTCGTTGGGCAGCTCCGCCCCTATCAACGTCGAGCCGTCGGATGGCTGGGGTTCCTGGCCCGCCTGGGTCTCGGTGGTTGTCTGGCCGACGACATGGGCCTCGGCAAGACGCCGACCACCCTGGCCCACCTCGTCACTCACCGCAGCGACCGGCCAAGCCTGGTCCTCTGTCCGCTTTCGGTTGTCCACAACTGGGAGGCCGAGGCGGCCAGGTTCGCTCCCGGGTTACGGGTCACGGTTGCCCACGGGACCGGCCGCAAGCGGGGCGAAGCCTTCGCCGAACAACTCGACGAAGCCGACCTCGTCATCAGCACCTACGGCACCGTCACCCGAGACATCGAGGCAATGTCGGAATACCGGTGGAACATCGTCGTCTGTGACGAGGCCCAGGCGATCAAGAATCACCGGACCAAGGCGGCGAGGGCGGTGCGAATGCTCGATGCCCGTCAGCTTGTGGCCCTGACGGGCACACCGGTCGAGAACCGACTCACCGAGCTGTGGTCGATTCTCGATGCCGCCAACCCCGGTTCGCTCGGTGGGATCGGCTGGTTCCGCGACACCTTCGCGACCCCGATCGAAACCAAGGGAGACAAGCGGGCGCTGGCAGGAATGCGGAAACTGACGGCGCCCTTCGTGTTGCGAAGAACGAAGGCCGACAAGTCGTTGGTCCCCGACCTGCCGGACAAGATCGAACAGGTTGCCTGGGCCACCCTCAGCGACGAGCAGGCCGGCCTCTACCAAGCTGTACTCGACGACTTCCTGACCGAAGTCGAACAAGCAAAGGCCGAGGGTGGCGGCAGCACCGACGACGGTGACAACACGATGCAGCGGCGGGGCCTGGTCCTGGCAACGCTCACCCGCCTCAAACAGATCTGCAATCACCCGGCCCAGTTCCTGGCAGCCGGTGGAGAGGAGCCGGGAAGGCTGGCCGTACGGTCGGGAAAGCTCGACCGGTTCGACGAACTGGTCACCGAACTCCTCGAAGCCGACGAACGGGCGTTGGTCTTCACCCAATACCGCGAGATGGGCGATCTGCTCGTTCGTCATCTCGCCCAAGCCCACGACCTGCGGGCCGAGTTCCTACATGGTGGTCTGTCGCGAGGCCGCCGCGACGAGATGGTCGCCAACTTCCAATCGGGCGACAGCGCACCGGTCCAGGTGGTGTCGCTCAAGGCCGGTGGCACCGGGCTCAACCTCACCTCGGCCAGTCGGGTAATCCACTACGACCGCTGGTGGAATCCCGCTGTTGAAGATCAGGCCACCGACCGGGCCTGGCGCATCGGGCAGCGCTCGACGGTCTTCGTACACAAGCTGGTCTGCCGGGGAACGCTCGAGGAGCGAATCGACTCCCTCCTTCGCGACAAAAAGGCGCTTGCCGATTCCGCCGTGAGCACCGGTGAAGGCTGGTTGACCGAGATGAGTACCGACGAACTCAAGGGCCTGTTCGCTCTCAGCCCCGACGCAACCGCCCATCCCCAAAGCGTTGCAATCGACGGCCAGCCGGAGAATCCGGCATGAGCCGCTTCATCACCGAGGCCGGCCGGATGGTGGCAGACGTCGCAGCCCGAACCGCTGACGACGGTCGTCTATCGAGAGGTCGGGCACTGTTCCGAAAGGGAGCGGTGGCCGATCTGACGATCGTCGAGGGCTCGATCATGGCGTCGGTCCGCGGGAGTGAGGGCAACCGCTACGCAAGCAGCGTTGGAACTTCACCAGCTCCTCCCGGTGTGGTTCGCCAGGTGATTCAGGCCCTCACCGATGGCGAGACGGTCGATGCCTTGATCGAAGATGGGATCAATGTCTGCCCACGGGAGATCGACCTCGGCTTCGACTGTGAGTGTGCCGACTGGGACGAGCCCTGCAAGCACGTCGTCGCCCTTCTTCTGGCCTTCGCCGATCGTGTCGACCTCGACGTCGATGAGCTTCTTCGTTGGCGGGGCGTCGATCCACAACCCCTCACCAACGACACCGAACCCACCGAGGTAGTAGACCGCGCCAAGTCTTCGAATCGTTCGGCCGCGAAGACTCCCCCGCCGACAGAAGACTCGACCGATACGGAGTGGTTCGACGAGGCATATGAGCGCAGCGAACGCTTGGCCGATCTCAAGAAGCTGCTTGGCAACACGGCGTTGCAGCCGTCGCGATCTCGGGATCGGGCAGACGGGGCGGAACAACCCGGGACTCCGATCAGCGTCGAGCTGTCTGCGTTTCTTGGGATGGAAAGCACGATCGAGGTCCCGGACTTGAACCCGGTTGTTTCACCGGCTCCGCTCTTTGCCGAACTCTTGCTCGGACCCCTGGCCGACCTCGGCCCGCAGTTCGCTCTGGCGCTCGCCACCGTTGCCAACCTGCTCGGGGCCGAAGACCCACCCGATGTCGATGTCGGCCCGTCGATCTCACCCGACTAGGCCCCGCCCGAATCAGGTATCGCTCAAGCGCAGGAAAATGTGGAGGCGGTCAGCGTCCGGCAAATGCTCGCTCGATCCTGCCAAGCCACTGCCTGGCGACGGTCACATCTCCCGTGATCACCATGCCTTCAACCCGACGGCCCCACAGAGCCATGAGCATCGTGGCGGCCGGTCCTGCAACCTCGGCCAGTTGCTCCCCGGTCCCGACTTGCAATCGGCAGCCAGACTCTTCACAAACCACTGCCAGCGCACCAGGCTCCGAACCCGTCATCGCGGCGGCCAGGGGCAGTACAAACTCGACCGTGTCGATGACCGCGTCGATGGCCCGCTCAAATGTGAGCTCGTCGTTGCGTCCCAATGCCTGCACCACGTCGAAACGATGGATCGTGGTTTCGATGGCAGCTCGACGGAACCAAAACGAGGCCGCTCCCGGCCCGGCATAAGTCCAGCAAGGAAGCGTTGGCTCGGTCGATCGGAAGGTCCCGGCGCATCGGTCCAACTCGGCCACAAAATACCGTCTGGCTGCAGAACCGGTCGGCGGCGCGGTCGGCCAGGGAACGTCGGCGAAGGCGTCCTCGGCGGCGCCATCGGGTGCTTTCCGCATGGCGTACGGGTAGGCCAACCCGAGGCCGATGGCGAGATGGGTGATCACCTTCTCGATGCTCCACCCGGGACAGTTGGGTACCGCAACGCCGTACGACGCCACGTCGAGTTCGGCGAACCAGCGCACATTCTCGTCGAACCAGTCGAGGTGGTCGCTTGGTTTCATCGTCATCAGCCGGCGAGTTCGGTGATCACCCGGGAGGCAACGATCGGGGTCAGAGGGTCGCTCATGAAGACAAGGCCGTCAACGGTCGATAGTGCAAGCAAGCCCGACCGCAGAAGCACTGCATCACGAACGGTAACGGGTTCATGTTCGAGTAGTCGGTGGACCCGGCCAGAATCCAGGTCGACGGTGAGCCATTGGGCGGGACCCTCGTGCGAGCCGTGGGCTTCTGCAGGCTCGCCGATTTGTATGCCCGGCTTATCGGGTGGGACCAACGCCGTCAGCAGCACCCGCTCACCCTCAGGTCCGAGTAGCAAGTTGCCGAGGTCGAACTGCCGATCCAGAACTTCTACCGTCGATTCAGCCCCGGTCACCAGGTTCAGGACACCGATCGATCGACGTGACTCGTCCGGCTCCACCACCAGGTAGGAGAGACGCTCCCCGGCAACCGCCGGATCGACCGCGTTGCGAATGGTCCGGCTGATCTCGCCGGATGCGGTGTCGATGGCGACCACGGCCGAGCCGTCGTCATCGCCGACCGACGCCCATAGCGTCACGCCATCGGGCCCGTATTGGAGGTCGTCAAAAAAGATCCTCGACTGCTCCGTCACAACCGGGTCCAGGGCGAGGTCATCATCGATGACGACGCCACCGTGGTCAGCGAGGTCGATCACGTAGATCCCGGTGCCGGGCATCTGGTAGTCGCGGGTATAGGCAAGAGCCAGTCGGCCGCCGTCGGGGCTGAGTGCGATCGACGAAATTACTCCGAACTCGGGAACCACGAAGATCGGGGTGCTAGTTGCCGCCACCGGGTCGTAGGAGATGAGTCGGTAGTCGGGTCGGGTCCGGACCTCGACGAGATAGACCGGCTCGGCGTGATCGGTGACGCCGGTAGCCCGCGATCCGACTCCAACCTCGTCAAGATTGTTCTGACCCCTCCCGAATGTCACGAGCCAGGCGAGCACACAACAGACGAGTGCTGCCGTCACCCGCAGGGTGATCTTCATCCAACCCCACATCCCTTCCGGGCTCGCTCAGCCGGTTCCGGGATCCTAGCCGGGCCTCGGACACCGCCAACCGACTGCTACCTTCATGGCCATGAGTGACAATCTCCGGGCGTACACAAAGAGTCTCTACACAGTTGACGGCGTTGTTCGTCGGCTCAAGGAAAGCGACTGGGCCAAGCAGTCTCCAAACGACGACTGGTCGGCCAAGGAAACACTTGGCCATCTAATCTGGGGCATCAAGCACATCGCCTCCGCAGCCCGAGGCGAGGCACCGCCCGATCCGCAGCCGGAAGTCGACGTAGCGGGCGACGACCCCGTGATGACCTGGTCATCGGCCCTAGACAACGTGTTGGAAGCCCTCGACCATCAGGGCGTCCTCGACAAGACGATCGAGACCCCGCTCGGCAAGATGACCGTTGACGAAGCGATCGGGCGTCTCCTTATCGACCCGGTCACCCACGCCTGGGACCTGGCCCGGACCGCCGGAATCGAACCGGCAATTCCCGAAGACCTGGCCGAGCGGGCGATGGCCGTGCTGTCGGCCATGGGTGACGCCATCAGGGGACCGGGGTTTTTCGACAACGCCATCGATGTGGATGAAACGGCCTCCACCACCGATCGACTCATAGCTTTCACGGGCCGCCAACCCTGAGCTTCCAGCGCCTCCGCGACATCGCCCGATGGTTAGCGAATCGGCCCTATAGTCCGATTTGGCGACGGTGAAACTGCAGGAACAGAACGGCTGGCGAGGTCGAACTCAGGCAAATACAGGTTGGCGGACCGACACGAGAGGTGTGAGCGTGCATTTCGACCAGCCGAGCGGCCATGAGCCAGTTACCGATTCGGCAACGTCTCAAAATCTGGCCTATCGACGCCAACCCGAGCCATTCCGCGGGTCCTCGGCAACCGATCGGTTCGATTGGATCGAGCCCTTCGAGCCAATGGTCAAGAACAAGCAGAACTGGTTCGTCACCGCGTGCCTCTTGTTCGCGCTCTCACCACTGGTCGTTTGGACCTATTCATCGTTCACGACCTCGGCACCAATCGTCCGCACCGTCGAGACAACGCCCGAGGGTCCAACCAGACCTGGAGTGATCGACCCCGACACCGAGAGCTCAAGCACCACCTCAGACCCGTCCGACTCACAGCAGCCAGTGGGGCCAAGTGCCAGTTTCGGAGGCGCCAGGTCCGACCGGGTGACGGCAACCACCCTCCAAGGCCCGTCCTCGTCGTCCACAACCCCGACGACAGATCTAACAACAACCCTCGCCACGGAGGCCGACCGGGCCGCTCGGTCGGTTGCGTCGACGTCACCAACCTTGATCATCGAGGCGATCGGCGGCCCGATCCTCGTGCACCCCCTGACCACCGTCTTCAGCGACAGCTCGGACGAAACGGCACGACGAACGACGTCGAGCGTCGATGGCCCCTGCCACCCCGACTACTCGGGTTGTGTCCCGATCGTGATCGACGTCGACTGCGCAGACAGCGATGAAGACGGTCCGGTGTTCGTTGAGGGGCCAATTCTGGTCACGGGAAGCGACGTCTATCAGATCGATGCCAACGACGACCGGGTCGCCTGCTTCGACGGCGATGCCGCCGCCCGCGCCGCTGCGGCCGACTGACCAACCGATTCGCCTGGTCGGAACCCGGCCAAGACCGGAATCGGGCTAGATACCTCGGCCAAACCGATGTGCGGCCTTGAGCGCCAGGCCCGGGGGTAGCCCGGCCGCAATGAGGGCGGCCAATGGAACCCGCTTCTCAAACTTGTTGAGGCCGAACGTCCGCCTGGCCGTGTCGAGGGCCCGCCGCCGCTGTCCCATGGCGGCCTGTGCGACGGCTCGTTGACCCTCGATACGGGCCAGACCCGCCGGGTAATCGGCGAACCGCGGATGCTTGTCGACCAGGTAGGCCAATGCCTCGTCGATCATCTTCCAACGTTCGAAGAAGAACGAGGCACCGTGCCACCACACTCTCACCAATGGTGACGGTGCGACCGCGATCGGACAGACGTCTGCGGTCCGCAGAAACAGGTCGTAGTCCTCGGCGTAGCCGCCGGGTATCTCTTCGTCGACCGGGCCAACCTCGTTGACGAGCGTTTCGCGATGAATCAACCAACTCGACGGGTGGACCTCTGTCATCCGGTCCTGGAGGAAGCCGTCGTAGGTGATCTTCGACTCGACGGGGATTCGGGCGGTGTCATCGCCCTCGTAGCGGATGAAGATGCCAGTACAGGCCGCCCGGGCTGCCGGGTATCGGGTTAGCGCATCGAACTGGGCCTGAAGCTTTCCCTCCAACCACTCATCGTCATCATCGCAGAAGGCGATCCAGGGGTTGGAGGCCTTGTCGATGCCGCTGTTGCGTGCGCCGGCAAGCCCGGCCGAACGGGCGTTGGACGTCACCAGAACCCGTCGACCCTCCTCTTCGAGCTCAAGCGAACGATCCGGCTCGGAACGATCGAAGACAACGACTACCTCAAGATGTGACCCCTCAAACTCCTGAGCGAAGACCCCGCCGATGGCCCGCCGCAAGAGCTCGGGGCGCTCGCGGGTGGCGATCACCACCGTCGTTGAGCAATCGTCGAGATGCGAGCCGACCACGCCAGCCGTCGTCTCGGTGGCGCTCACGGAGCTTGTTGCACTCACGGAGTGGCCCCACGATCGGTCGCTGGCTGGAAGTCAGCTTCGACCAGCGGTGTCGAGGAACCGAGCAGATCGTCGACCACCCGGCCGAACGCGACGACACCCGGCGGAACCCCGGATTCGATCGGGATCAGGAAGTCCGAAGGCTCAGCCAGTGCTTCGTCGATGGCGGCGGTGAGCCCGGTTCGGTCATTGACGACGCGAGCCAGCTTGTGACGGGCGATGTGTTCGCCGAACCGAACCTGATGGCCATCGATGTGTTCGCCGAACGCCGGGTCACGCGGCATCACGATCGGGAGCCGACCGGCTGCCCTGGCATCCATCACAGATGAAGGCCCGCCGTGGATCACAACGACGGTGGCCTCGGCGAAGAGCTCACACAGTTCAGGGTGAGGGATGAGGGCACGACTCTCGGCGTTGGCCGGACTCTCGACCGATCCCCGCTGGACGATTACGCGAACCCGTCGGTTGTCGCGAGCCCATTCGTCCATCCAGCTGACCAGCCGCTGAAACGGGTGATGGTCGGTGCCAACAGACACGACTACCAGCGGCAGGTCGATTGCTGCGGTTTGGCCTGCGGAAGCCTTTACCCTCACGTTTTCGACTACCGGCTCCGGCGCCGGAACAGAGAGCGGACCGTCACTTGGCCCGTAACCGTCGATGCGATCGTCATTCGGCTCGGGAGCTGGTAGCTCGAAAGTCATCAGTACACCGGCCCTATCAGCGTTGTGTCCTCATAGAGGTCCTGTTGTTCCGGCCACTGCACAAGAAACTTGGTGGCCAACGGTCGGCACAATCGGCCAGTCAGCGTCCGCGAGTCGATCCGGTCGTAGACCTCCAGATACACAGTCGGGATTCGTCGCGACTTCGCAAGCAGGAAAAACGGAAACGCCACACCTGCGCCGTTCGAAACGACAACCTCAGGCTCGTATTCGCTGATCACCGACCAGGCGAGCAGTGCGTTCCGGCCAGCATTAATGGCGTTTCGGGTAGTCGGGTGATGAGCTGGAATCAGCGTCTCGCCCTCAAGTTTCGAGCGTGCGTCCGGCAGATCGAAGGTCACCCAGGTTCGGTCGTGCTGCTCCCACCACGCCCGCAGTTGCAGAAGCTGAGACAGGTGGCCACCGGATGATGAAACGAAGAGAATACGTTTGCGCGCCGTTTCGTCAGTAGTAGGCATGTTCGATTCGCTGGAGGTAGCGAGCAGATCCATACCGGGGTATCGGATCGACCGAGCATGAACCTGAGCGCGAACAAGCCTCGACTGAGGATCGTTTCGGCCGACGGGTAACGAATGACGATCGCCGAGACCCGTGCGCCAAACGGTCCCTCCGCATACGGGCTCCCCGACGCTGTTTCTCTCAACGACGAACTGGCCTGGCTCTTCGAGGTGCTCGGAACGGAGCTGATCGGCCAAAACCAGGAGTATCTGGGGCGACCATCGACCGACGATCTGCGGCTCCTGCTCCCAACCCGCCCTCGGGCTGCGGCGGCCGCAGCCCTTCGCCGGGCTGACAACAATCGCAGCCTGGCCACCATTGCCGCCGGCCGCATCGGCCGATCGCTTGCCAAGGCAGGACTGCTGGGGCTTGCCCCTGGCGAACGCCTATCGCTCCCCCGCTTCACTCTGGTCGAACACCTGGCAACGACATTGGGCGAACCCAAACTCGTCGCCGCGGTCACGATCGGTCAGCGTCGCCGGAACCGCAAGCCCGTGCTCCAGCTCATCAGACCCGACGGACGAGTTGTGGGCTACGCCAAGGTTGGCTGGTCACCATTGACAAACGAGCTTGTCGACAACGAAGCCGAGATCCTGCAGTTGGTCGAGGGCAGGCTCGGCGACGGCTTGCGGGCTCCGAACGTCCTGTGTCGGGAGCGATGGGGCGACGGCCACGTGGTCGTGACGAGCCCCCTGGTGCCCCGGGGCACGATCGACAATGCGATTGAGACCGCGCTTGACCAGCACTGTCCCCCCGATCCGAACGACATTGTGCGAGCCATCGCCGCCGTCGACGACCAAGGTCGTCGGAAGGTGGAAGAACTCGACCTGTGGGGCCGGTGGGAATCAGCCGGAATTGACACCCTGATCGATGTAAACGCCCTGCGTCGCAGGCACCGCTCGACCAAGCTCGGCATCGGCCTGTGGCACGGCGACTTCACGCCGTGGAACCTCCTGGTTCAGGGAGCGTCGGTTGCCGTCTGGGATTGGGAGTTCGCCGGGCGAGGTCGTCCAATCGGGTTCGACGCCCTCCACCGCGACTTCGAGGAACACCGCCGGGCACCGGGCAGCAGCAATCGTTCCGCACTGCAGGCTGCGACGGAACGATCAGCGGGAACCCTGCGCTCGTTGGGGGTCGGCAACACCGAGGCGGAACGCGACGCCATCGTCGACCTCTACCTCTGCGAGCTGATAGCCAGAGAGCTCCGGCTAGATGGCCAGCGTTGGTCGGGTGGGGCCATGGCCGGTCTCGCTCCTGAGGCCGTCGCCATGCTGGAGCATCGCTCCGTCGCGTGAGCCTCCATCGATGAGTACCGATCTCGCCGCCAGACAGCCGAAGCCAAAGGCCGCCCAGTCAAGCGGCGTGGCAGCCGGGCTGGCATTGCTTGGTGCGGTCATGACCACGATCGCCAACTTCGGCACCGCCTTCCTGGTGGCCAGCGCCGGCGCCGCCTACGCCGGTGTGTTCTTCGCGGCCACCGCGCTTGTCACCATTCTTGGTAACAGCTCGGGTCTCGGCACCATGACCGGACTCGTGTATTTTTTGCCGAACGCCCTTGCCGGGCCGACCCCGAACCCCCGTTCACTGCTGGTGATCGCCCTACGGCCCGTGGTTGCAGCCTCGGTCGTGGCGGCGGTGGGGTTGTTCTTCGGGGCCGACGCGCTGGCGGCGCTCATCGCCGACGACCAGGCAAACGAAGTGGCTTCGATGTTGAGAGTGTTATCGGTGGCCGTCCCCGGCTGGGCCCTCACCGTGGCGCTGCTAGGAGCCACAAGAGGGCTCGGCTCGATGACGCCGACCGTCGCCATCAACCAGATCTTCAAACCGCTTACACAACTCGTCGGAATCGGCCTTCTGCTCGGCACCGTCGATCAACCGTCGAGCGCTGCTCTCGGCGCGGTTTGGGCCGTTCCCGTCATCGTCTCGGCTGCGCTGGCGTTTGCTTCCGTATGGCGGCTTGGTGGCATGACGGGCTCCGGTCCGGCGCCGGTTTCGGCCGGCGAATTCTGGTCGTACACCAGACCCCGATCGGTCGCGACGGCCTTTCAGATTGCGCTGGAGCGGATCGACGTGATCCTCGTTTCAGCCTTGGCCGGTGAGGCCACGGCCGGCATCTATGGCACCATTTCCCGCTTCATCACCGCAGGCAACTTCCTCATCTACTCAATCGCCCAGGCAACAGCACCGGTGATTCGGCGATCGTTGGCCAAGGGCCGAAAGCCGGAAGCCCAGCGACTACTCAAGCAGGCGACGAGTTGGATGGTACTTATGGCCTGGCCATACTTCCTGCTGGTCGCCACCGAAGCCGACAACCTGATTTCGCTTCTCAATCCCAACTTCACCACCGCGTCTACGGCGCTATCGGTGCTTGCGGTTGCGCTACTGGCTAACGCCATGTCCGGACCTATCGACCTCACCCTTCTCATGCTCGGTCGATCTCAGTTGTCGCTGGCAGCAGCGGCGGCCGCGTTGATCACCGACATCGCCCTGGCGTGGCTACTGATCCCTCGCTTCGGCCTCATCGGTGCCGCCATTGCCTGGGGAGCTGCCGTTGTCGTGCAGAACGGGTTGGTCACAATCTTCGTCGAGCGACTCGGGCAACTGCGAGCACCGGGCCGCGGCGCCGTGGTGGCCGCCGTCGGGGCCGTAGTGGCCGTCGTGCCGATCAGCTTCGTAACCCCGGACGGCTTCTTCGGCCTGATGGTGACGGCAGCCGGAGCAGGCGTCATCCTCCTGGCGTGGATCATACGTTTCGCTCGTCACCTGGACCTACCGTCATTTCCTGCACCAATTTCGCGGTTCTTGAAGCTGTAGCGAAGTTCTTTGGCGCCCCGAGTCAGGGATTGGCAAACCAGCCAACGGCTGAGGTGAAAGCGGTCTTGGCAGCCGGAGACGAGTCGTACTCCCATTGACAGTCGGGCCATAAACGGTCGTGCACGCTGAACCACGAGACAAACTCGATCTGCTCGGCAACCTCAGCCGAACCAAGGGTCTCGGCAAGAGCGACGATCCAATCGGCTTTGCGCTGCGGATCGTCCGGATCCTCGGTCGACGCGATCTCGGGCAACGCCAACGGCTTGCTGTGTTCCCTGGCGAACTGAAGCGGAGGTTCGATCAGCTCGGCCGGCTCGATCCAGGGACGATCCGTGCCCTGGCACGCATACCAGTTGTAGGGATCGGCCCCTACGACATCCACGACATCGTCGCCAGGATACCAAACATCGATTGAACCGTCGGCGTAGGCACCTCGGCCAAGGACGAGCACAAGCTTCACGTCGCCGCCACCGTTTGCCCGGAGCTGTTCCGCCATCTGCCGCCAGGCGGCAATGAAGGCTTCGGCATCGCCGTTGGCCGCGCTTTCACCGGTCTCCGGCTCGTGATTCAGTGTGAAGTAGATCTGCGAGCTGTATCCGGCGACCGCCTTCGTCCATTCGTCGAGCCGTTGGTGGATCTCGGATCCGGGTTCGGCCTCGGCGATGTCACGCCAGGCGATGACAAGACCGGCATCGGTCCGGGGTCTTACCGAGAGATGGATCACCCGCCCCTGGTTCAGCAGGGTCTGATGGGTGGCGTTTGGAAACGGTGTGTCCCAGCGGGCGAACACCCGCACGATGCCAACCTCGGCGCCTGCCGACACTTCCAAAGCGGCCAGACCGCTCAGGCTGGAACCCCCGACGGCAACGCCGAAACGAACCGAAGCCAGATCCTGCGGCCTAGAACTAAGCGTTCGGTCGGGAACCGACGTGTCGGTGGTGGCCGTTGCCTCGTTCGTTCCAGACGAGTCGGTCGTCGGCGAAGGAGCCCCGGCTTCGCCACGACGTCCGGACTCGTCTTCGGCGGTGATGGTGGTCGGGCCGAGCGTCGGGTCGCTTCGGGCCTGTGAATCGGCACAGGCGTTTAGCAGCAGAAGCGCAGAGCCAACGACGGCCAGCACTGGTGCCACAGGCCTCCTCGGCTGCTGGCCCGGTTCGGGAGGCGACACCGCTACCGGTCGGCGGACTGGCTGCGGACGGCAACCGCGACCGCCGCCATGATGGCAAAGAGCGAATGAGGGATCAGCAGGTAGACGGGCATTTGCACGATTGCGACCAGAATCACCGAGTGGGCCCAAAGCCCGACGGCCGCGCCCTGACGCCTGGTGCGAATGAAGAACGAAAGGATGGCCCCGACGAACCCGAAGATGCCGAGGAAGCCGTGGGAAAAGGTGACGAGCCAGATCTGGCCGTGCGTGCCAACCGACGGCAGATTGCGGACGTTTGGCCTTGGTGCTCCCCAGCCGAACACCGGTCGCTCGGTTGCACCTTCGATGGCGGCGACTGCCAGCCCCATCCGGTCCTCGTTTGAATGGCCGTTGTCCACTCGCGATTCCACAAGATCACCGAGCGGCGAGAGGGCCAGGGCAACGGCAACCAGCACGGATACAACCATCAAGCGGGCGAACAGCTTGGTCTGGCCGCCGACCCCGAAGCGCACCGCGGCATAGGCGACACCGACACCGAGGCTGAGCCAAAGGCCCCGGTTGAGCGAGATCACAATCGGTACCAGTGAGGCGATGAGTACCCAACGAACCAACCGGCGAGACACCTCGACCCGGGCATCCGAAAGAGCCATGAAGGCGAACGGCGTTGTCAACGCCGTCATCGAACCCCAACTGTTCGTGTAGGAGAACGGTGCCTTTGGTCGTGGCACGGGGAAGCCGATGATGTCTTGAAGGTCGGCGAAGCCGGGGGTGACCAGTGTGTTGATGAGCTCGTTGCCGAGCAGGGCCGCCGGCATGAGGTAGTGCATGGGCGAACGGAACGAGAAGTCGCCGAGAATAAGCGCCAGATAGCCACCCCCGATGCTGAACATCCACAGCACGGTGAAGGCCCTGACGATCCGCGGCACCGAAACGCTGACCCCACCGTTCAGCAGGTAGAGCAGGAACACGGTGGCGGCCACGTAGTAACCGAAGCGAAGTACGAATCCCGATAGCCGGCCGACCGTGTCGATGCTGAACGACGACCCGGCTACCGCAATGAGAAACACGATCCAGAAGCCGATGCCCTTCGGGGCAACCAGCTCTCGACGCCGGATCAGCGAGGCGACCATCGGCGCGGCCAAGATCACCCACATGAAGCCACTCAGCCCGAGCAGAAACCAAACCGGGTAGGCGCTGATCATCAAGGTCAGCGGCCAAAGGGGCAGGGGCGCCTCGGCTTCCACCCGATAGACCGTGCGGGTCTCGGTCGGCGACGGTGCCCCCGGCCGAGCAGCTGGGGTTGCCGTTGTCATCGTTTGATCTATTCGGCGTCGGCGACGACGACACCGACAATCTCGGACCCGACGCTACGAAGCTGGTCGACCGAATCGGCGATCGACTGCCTTGACTCCGAGCCGCTCTCGGCCACAACAACCGAGCTGTCACACAAGCCGGCGATGTCGACCGCGTCCGCCACCTGGAGTATCGGTGGAGCCTCAACAACGACCAGGTCATAGTCGGCCTGCACCGCAGCCATCAGCCGGGCGAAGGCGTGGCTCTGCAGCACATCGGCAGGCCGATCGAGCATGTTGCCAGCGCCGAGCAGCGAGAGGTTGTCGACCCCACCAACGGTGTGGATCGACTCGGCCAGGCTGGACCCGCTGAGGATCACGTCGCTCAGTCCTGGCCCATCGGCGATGCCAAGGTACCGGCCGAGTTGGTCGTTTCGCAGGTCGGCTCCGACAAGCAGAGTGCGGCGACCGGCACGAGCCGCTGTGGCTCCGATGTTCGCCGCAACCGACGTCCCGGCTCCAGGGTTGTTGACCCCTGCCACCAGCACGACGGTCTTGTTCTCGTTGTCGAGGTTGAACAACAGGGAGCCCTGGAGGCGTCGGTATGCGTCGCTCCCGTCGGTGTTGACGGGGTACAGGCTCGAGGTTGAGCCATCGAGCTTCGATCGCTTGGTTCGCTGCACCGGGGCGCTACCGAGCATGGGGACACCAAGCGCACCGAGTTCGATGCGGCCGCTGCGCAGCCGGTCGTCGTTTCGGTCGATGAGAAAGACGGCGGTCAGCGCACCTACGAGGCCGAGTAGGGCTCCGAGCACGGGTCCGGCGACAAGTGGCAGTCCCTCCTGCGCGGTGGGAACGGCGGCGTCGGTCAGCACAACGCCGGGGTCGACGGTCAGCGACTGCAGGTTGGCGAACTTGGTACCGATGATTGTCAGCTCCTGCCGCTTGGCCACGTCGGTGTAGGCGAGGATGCCGCCATCGGGGACGGCGTCGACGTCGTTGGCCAACAGATCGAGTTCGGCGATCAACTGGGCCTCGCGGTTCAACAGACGTTCACGAGATTCGTTGTTGCCGACCAGAGCCTGGTCGCGTCGGAATTCGAGGTAGGCGACCGCCGTCGACTGGGCCAACGCCCTGGCAACATCGGCCTTTCCCGCCATCGCCTCCAATGAAAGGATCTGCGAGTCGAACACGACCGTTACCGTCACCTGATCAGCGGCCTTGCGGGCTTCTTCGGGGTCGACGGTGACCTCTCGTGCAGCCGCGATCACCTCGTTGGTATCCATACGATCGGTTCCGAGTTCGGCGGCGGCGAACCGGAGTGCAAGTGCCCGTTCGGCTACTCGCTGCGACCCCGCAATCGCCTCCTCGGTCTCAGCACTGATCTGGCGGCTGGTGTCGAGATTGGGCTCGTCGCTCTGACTGACGATCGGCCGGACCTGCACCAACGCCTCGGTTACGTAGCCCCCGGACGAACTCGCCAGTAGCAGGGTCCCTAGAACGGCGCCGACAACGACCATGGCCAGAATCACCCGTGACCACCGCTTCAGAACACCGCTATATTCAGCTATTGAGACGACAGAATTCCCGCCCTCGGCCATATATGGCCCAACCTTTCAAAAACGCGAGTCGTTGCTGATAGTTCGGCATGGCTGGCGAACACCTGAGTCTTTGGTGACGGGGCGTGACGGCGCTCGAACCAAATAGATTGATTGGAACGAAATAGCTGGTTGTCGCCAGAGATTGGCCATGACCCTAAAGATCGACCGCTCCTCTACCGACTTCGGAAGCACGATGAAAACACAACTCTCACACCTTGCTCTGATCGAAGCAGAGGCGATCCACATCATCCGGGAGGTGGCAGCCGAGTTCGAACGCCCAGTCATGCTGTTCTCCGGTGGTAAGGATTCGATCGTGATGTTGCATCTGGCGGTCAAGGCGTTTTCGCCCGCTCCGGTGCCGTTCCCGATCATGCATGTCGACACCGGACACAACTTCCCCGAGGTCATCGAGTTCCGCGACCGCAAGGCGGCCGAACTCGGGATCAAGCTGGTTGTTGCTTCGGTCCAGGACGCCATCGACTCCGGCAAGGTGGTTGAGGAGACCGGGCCAAGAGCCTCCCGAAACCGGCTCCAGACCACGGCCCTACTCAACGCCATCGAGGAACATCGCTTCGACGCACTCTTCGGTGGTGCTCGCCGCGACGAGGAAAAGGCCAGGGCCAAGGAGCGGATTTTCAGCTTCCGCGACGAATTCGGGCAGTGGGACCCGAAGGGCCAGCGGCCGGAGTTGTGGAATCTCTACAACGGCCGCCACAAGGCCGGCGAGCACATGCGGGTGTTCCCAATCTCGAACTGGACCGAACTCGACATCTGGCACTACATCCGTGACGACGAAGTCGAGGTGCCAAGCATCTACTACGCCCACCACCGCCAGGTATTCAACCGCGATGGCATGTGGCTCGGCGTCACCCCTTTCATCGAGTTGATGGAAGACGAGGTGCCCCAGGAGCGTTTGGTTCGCTTCCGCACCATCGGCGATGCCACCTGCACCGGGGCCGTCGACTCCTCAGCCGGCGACATCCACCTCGTCATCGAGGAGGTCGCCGCCACCCGGATCACGGAACGAGGCGCGACCCGGGCCGATGACCGCACAACAGAGGCAGCTATGGAAGACCGAAAGAAGGAGGGTTACTTCTAATGGACCTCCTACGACTGGCCACTGCTGGATCCGTCGATGACGGCAAGAGCACCCTGATCGGACGGCTCCTCTACGATTCGAAGTCGATCTTCGAGGATCAGCTCGAATCGATCGAAGCCACCAGCGAGAGCCGGGGCGACGAGCACACCAATCTGGCCCTTCTCACCGATGGCCTGCGAGCGGAGCGCGAGCAGGGAATCACCATTGATGTGGCCCACCGCTACTTCGCCACCCCGCAACGCAAGTTCATCATCGCCGACACCCCGGGCCACATTCAGTACACCCGAAACATGGTCACCGGTGCCTCTACAGCTGATCTGGCCATCGTACTGATCGACGCTCGCAAAGGAATTCTCGAACAGTCCCGCCGACATTCCTTCATCGCCAATCTGCTGCGAATCCCGCACCTCGTGTTGGCGGTCAACAAGATGGATCTGGTCGACTACGACCAGGACGTCTTCATGAGGATCAAGGCCGAATACACACAATTCGCAACCCGGCTCGATGTGCCGGACCTCACCTTCATGCCGATCTCGGCCCTCCATGGCGACAATGTTGTCGATCGCTCGGCAAACATGGACTGGTATCGGGGCGCAACGCTTCTCCACCATTTGGAAGAGGTGCATATCGCCTCCGACCGCAACCTGGTCGATGTGCGGTTCCCCGTGCAGTATGTCATTCGGCCTCAGAGCACCGCTTTCCATGACTATCGGGGCTATGCCGGCACGGTGGCGGGAGGCGTGCTCAAGCCAGGTGACGAGGTCATGGTTCTACCCTCCGGTTTCACCACACGAATCGCAGCCATCGAGACGATGGACGGTCCGGTTGCAGAAGCAGTTTCGCCGATGGCGGTCACGATTGTCCTGGAGGACGAGCTCGATGTCAGCCGCGGCGACATGATCTGCCGCCCGAACAACCAGGCCACGGCCACCCACGACATCGAGGCGATGATCTGCTGGATGTCCGACAGCACAAAGCTGACCGACGGCTCCAAGCTGGCCATCAAACACACCACTCGGTGGGCTCGAGCGCTGGTCAAGGATTTCCGGTACCGGCTCGACATCAACACCCTGCACCGTGACGAGAACGCGAGCAGCCTTGAGCTCAACGAGATCGGCCGTGTTCGACTGCGTACCACTCAGCCGCTGATGGCAGACGAGTACAGCCGCAACCGCAACACGGGAAGCTTCATCCTGGTCGACGAGTCAACAAACGTCACCGTTGGCGCAGGCATGATCGTCGGCGTGGAATGAGGGCGCCGTGACCGACAATCCGGTCACCGACAACACCGTTTGGCACCAGAGCGCTGTCGGTCGCGAAACCCGATGGGAAGTGGCCGGTGGCCGAGGGGCCACGGTATGGCTGACCGGTCTGTCCGGTTCAGGGAAGTCGTCGGTGGCGGTGGAACTCGAACGCCAACTACTTGCCGATGGCCAACCGGCCTACCTCCTCGATGGCGACAACCTCCGGCAAGGCCTCAACGGCGACCTGGGATTCTCGGCCGAGGATCGCGATGAGAACGTCCGTCGGGTGGCGCACGTCGCCCGGCTGTTCGCCGACGCTGGCGTTGTCGCAATCGTTCCCCTTATCAGCCCCTATCGGGCGGCGCGGGATCTAGCCCGTCGCCTACACGAGGCCGCTGGAATCGACTTCGTTGAGGTCTTCATCGACACCCCACTTTCCGAATGCGAACGCCGAGACCCGAAGGGCCTTTACGCCAAGGCTCGGGCTGGCGAGATCACCGGAATGACGGGGATCGATGATCCCTATGAGGCACCGATCGAACCGCAGCTACGTCTCGTTCCAGCCGACGGATCGGCCTCAGCCATGGCATCGACCATCCTCGGCTCCCTCTAGCAGCCACGCCAGACCGATCCCGATCAGGCACAGGGCGACCCGGCAGGTCCTGGGCCAGGCACGATGCCAACCTCATTCTCACCCGGGGTTTGGGTGACTGGTGCCGCCGAAGCTTCGGTTGCAGGTGTCTCGGCCACAACAGTGGTTTCCGTGGGTTCCAACGCGACCTCGTCCGAAGCGGGAGCGGCGCCAAGGCCGACAAAATCGGGACCGACTACGATCACCACGTTTGTCAGGGTCTCGTCGAGCTCATAGAGCGGAGGTGCTGTCAACGCTCGCCCGAGCACCGACGCCGCAGCGGCCAGCGACGATGGATAGCGAATAGTTGTCTGCTCCACGGTTTCTGGTGCGTCGGTTACATCATCGACGATGAAGCCTCCAGCCTCGAGGGCATCGGCGGTCGAGCCGGCAAGACCGCCGATCCGGGCACCGTTCTGCACGGTGACGCCGAAGCTGTCGCTGGCTACGTCCTCGTCTGAAGGCGCCTGTACGGGGTCGAGGGCAGGTCGACCCCGGAACACCTCAAGCGTCGGCTGGGCATCCGCTTCCAGCAGCGCCAGCACCGCGGCACCGCCGCTAGTCCGGAAGCCTTCGACCGGCAGGGCGTGTCGCCGAATACCATCTCCCCCAACCGCGGCGAAGGTACGGGCAAGGCCGATGAGATCGCCGGCACCCGCCCCGTTGTCGATCACGAGGTTGCGGCCACCGACCTGAAGGATCCGGTCGACCGTGCCGAGTTCGGTCAGGTCGAGCTGGCTGCTGGCGGTCGTGGCCAGGCGGCTGAGCAAGAACTGCTGGCGAGCAGTGCGGCCGAGGTCCCCGGTGGGATCGGCTCGCCATTGACTTCCGTCGAAGTACTCGAGCGAACGGCTCCTGGCGAAGGCCAGCGCTTCGTATCCGGCCAGCGAGTGGCAGCCGGCGGTTGCCACGTCGAGGCCCGATTTGGGATCACGGACGGGATTGTCGAACCAGATCGGCACCCCACCCAACGCATCGATGATCGCCTGGAATCCAACGAAATTGATCTCGGCGTAGTTGTTGATCTCGATATCGAGGAAGTCCTCGACCGTCGAAACGAGGCGCTGCTCACCGCCATCGCCGTTGAAGGCCGCATTGATCCGGCCGTTTTCACCCGTTCCGGCTATCGGTACCCAAAGGTCACGAGGGACCGATAACAAATCGACGGTCTGAGCCTCGGGATCGACCCGAGCGACGATGATCGTGTCTGTTCGCTTTCCCTCAACCACCTCACCGAGGAAGGCCCCGGCGTTCGGGTCATTGGGGTCGATGCCTTCGCGGGAGTCGGAACCAACGAGCAGCCAGTTCGACGGCGTACCAGGGGCGGCAGGCTCGACGGTCGGGACATCGACGAATTGGATGTCCTTGTAGCGCTGTAGACCCCAGGCAAGACCGGCCGCGGAGGCAATCAGCGTCATACTCGACACCACGCCGAGGGTGATGAGAATGCGTTGCACCCAGGTTCGGCCGGGTCTCGTGCGCCGAATGTTTGATCGAGGCCGAGGCGGCGGCTCTGACCATGCTGTCACTGCTTCTCTCCCATTCGGCTGAGCCTGATGGCCGGCCCGCCGGAACCGAGTAACGATCGAAGATCTCCAAGGTACCAACGACATCGGCCTTCGTAGCGTCGCCAAGCAAAGGCACCCATGGTAAGCGTCCTCACGTAAACCTAAAGGAACATTGACGTAGGTAAACGCCACAAGAGCGGGTCGTCGACAATGAGGGTTGATGGCACCTGTCGTAACCTACTGAGGCAACACTCATTCCCCTTCAGGGTCAGAGTTGCAGAAGAATCCCCCTACAACCCCAAGTAGAATGGGAAGTTCCCTCCTGGCCACGTCCACCCGCCGCCGACTCGAGACAGGTTAATGACCGAACCACTCTCAAAAAGCCCCCCTCCTACCGACTCGCCACCCGAACAACCATCGCGTCGGCTGCGGAAGAAGGCGGGCAAGCCGGTCATCTCCGCCCCCCAGCCCGGCCTGCTGAGGCAGGTCGAAGAGGCTGAGTTCGACGAGATTGACGATTTTGGTCTTGAGATGCATCCCGAGCCAACAACGACGTTGGACGACGTCGCACGACCAACCCCACCGACTCCGCCAAACCCACCAACTCGGCCAACTCGACGGGTCAAGCGCTCGGCTGCAGACAAGCGCGGCGAGATGGCCAAGGCCGTCTCAGCCACCGGTGAGCTTGAGAAGCAAGACCTGGACGAGACCAGACCGATCGGTGCACACAATCTTGCCAACCTCCCGCCTCCTAGCGGCAACCCGGTAGCGCTCGGGGAGGAGCGACCCGACCCAAACCCGACCGCCACCGACGAATTAGAAGACCTCGCAGCACCGTCCGACCCAGAAGCACCGTCCGACCCAGAAGCACCGTCCGACGTCACAGACCAAGCCAACCCCGTCACACAGGCGGCATCCGCAAACGAACCCGATGACCCCGAGGCTCGGCTTGTCGCCCGTGCCACCACCCCGGAACTTGGTCAGCTCGAGCTCCGCCAAATCGCAGGCCTGACCTCCGGCATCACCATGCGCCTCGACGCCGAGCGCTACGACTTCAGCGAAGACCCTGACACCATCGGCTTCCAGATCGAAGTCGACCACAACGAACGTGCTCTCGTGATCCCGGGAACCAGCGAGATCAAGGTCGACACGGTCGTCGCGTCAGCCCCGACCTTGATCGGCGCAGGCGTGCTGGATGTCGGCAGCGCCCGCTTCCTGGTCCGGCACCGCCGTGAACACAAGCGAGCCACCGATTGGCTCGATCAATACGAGTCGATCGACCGCCCCGAGCCTCTCATCGAGGTACCCGGTCACCTTGGTCTAGTTGCCGATACCGCACCGGCCGCCGATTCCTCAAAGGGTCGCCGTCGACGCAAGAAGAAGGAGCCGACGGAGGCGATCTCCCCCAAGCTCAACGTTGCATCGTGGGAGTTCATCGAACGGGTTCGCGCCATTCGAATCGAGTTGACCGATCGCGAACGTTACCTCCACCCCGACCCGGCCGAACTGGCTGAACGAGCCGCCCATCGAGCGCCGATCCTGGGGATCCGCCCTCCCGGCCATCCGCTGTTCGCCAAAGTCGGCGTGTTGGTTGCCGACATGCCGTGGATGCCCCGATTCGACGACATCTCGGCCGTTCCCGACAGCCTTGGCCCCTACATGAAGCCGTTGATGTCGTTGCCGTCGCTCCCGATCGCGGCCGACCTCATGATCGGCCCGCTCGGCATCGTTGGGAGCCGCAATGCCACCGCGGCCTGCGCCCGTCACATAATGGTGTCGCTCTACGGTCTATCGACCTCGGATCTCCACCTTCACGTTGTCGCCGCCGACGAAAACATCGACTCCTGGGAATGGGCCTTCGACATCGCCCCGGAGCGAGCGATCGAAGCCGGTCCCGGCTTTCCCCTCCTCGTGGTCGACGGCATGGAGAACTTCGCATCGAGTGGCCTCAACCACAACGACGCCATCAACAAGCGAGCCGGGCTTGTCATTCTGGCTGAGACCGTTGAGGAGCTCCCCGCCTACTGTGGCACCGTCCTGCAGGTCGACGGTTCGGGCGGTGGACTACTGACCAACCACCTCGGCCATATCATTGCCGGTACCCCGATCGGTGTCACCACCACCTTCGCTTCGTCTGTGGCCGACGATCTTACCTCGGTGATGGAGCGACGCAACTACCGCTGAGGGTCGAGCGAACGCCGGCCCGAAGCACGACTACTTCTTCTTCTGGGTGATACCGACGCGGGCTTCGGGATTTGCCCACGACGGCCAACGGTCACGGCTTTTGGTCGCGAGCTTGTGCATCAGCTTGATGGCACCGGGGTCGTCGTCACCGGGCCGGGTCTCGATCACCCCGTCCTTGATCATGGCTTCAATGATGGCCCGACCGAGATCGGTACGAACCACGGTCAGCGTCCAGTCGGTTTCCTCACCAATACCACCGGTCGAAATGTCGGCATGTTCGGCCGCGAAGTCCGGGCAGTGATTGCAACCCTCGCGAGTCCAGGCATGACACTCCTTGAGGTTGATCTCGTGGTAGTCACCGTTGCGCATCCACACCTGGAAGACGCCCTTGATATTCATCTTGACGATGTTTTCCTTGGCCAAGCCGTACTTGAGCCAGAACAACTCGTCGAAGAGGGAATCATCGAAGCTCTTCGAACACAGCAGACCGATGTTCAGCTTGATCGGCTTCGACACTTTGCCGACCTTGCGGTGCCACATGACGGGGGCAATCGAGGTCTGGCAGCTCATGCCGACCAGGGCCAGATTCTCCAAACCGCGATCGCGAGCCTCGTCGAAGGCCATGGTGTTTGCGGAGTAGGTGTAGCGGCTACCGGCCCCGGCCAGGACTTCCTCGGCGTTGGTTGCCACACCGGGAGTCGCCTTCCAGCCGCTGGCTCCGCCTTCCAGCATTGAAACCAGGGCACCATCGATGATGTTGTTGTCCAGACACCAGATGAGGATGGCGGAAACCAGACCGCCGTCCTGGCCCTTCTCATAGACGCCATTGTCGGCCGCCCGGACCAGCAGAATGTCCTTGTAGATACCGGAGATCTCGTCGTCGTTTCGAGTTCGCCCAAACAGGTGCTCATCGGCCTCGGTCTCCCAGGCCCGGAAACGGGGGCAGGCGCGAGTGCATGAGGTGCACCCCTTCTCGCCGTGGATGCAGTTGGCAAGACCAAGCTCGTCCTCGAGGTGGTATGGCTTGTAGGCGCCCGGCTCATGCTTGTAACCGATCACATCGTGAGGGCAAGCGATGACACAGCCCGCACAGCCGGTGCAAAGGCCCGAGGTGATCACTTCGTCATATAGCTCTTTCCACTGGAACGTCCAGCGCCCGGAGGCAGGTTTGGGCGTTGCAGCAGGAGGGGCCGTGTCGGTCATGCCACGAAATCTAGCGGTCGAATGAGGGCCATCGAAATCGTGGCAACAACAGGGCGCCAAACGAATGAGGATTGACGGGCGGCCTCAAAAATCACAGGTCGACCTCCTCAACAAAACACTCGGCCATGAAGGCGGCAACCGAATCTGGCAACGGGGCCAGGGCGTTGACCTGCAGTGACTCCTCCATCCGAACGAAGTCGGCGAATGCCATGTTGGCTTCAACCCGCTCGTAGGTGCATTCGCAAACGTCGCGGATCATACGTTGGTCCTCTCCAGGCGTGGTGCAGGCCGCGAGAAACGCCTCGCGGTTCTTGTCGCTGTAGTCGGTGGCGTCGGTGTCTGACCCGCAAGCCGCCAGCGCCGCTCCGAGAGCCACGAGCAAGCAGATCCGCGTCAACACGACGAGGAGCCTCGATCGACTCACCGGCTGCGAGGTTGGAGTAGAGAAGCAAATCTGCGCCGTAGCAGCCATAACAGCCTCAGTATGACTCGAAGCCGAGGTGCGATGACGGGTCATGGGTAAGCGATCTCGCGGGCTCGGGCGAACACGGTGTCGAGCATCTCCTCAGTGAGCCGGCCGGTGAAGGTGTTCTGTTGGCTGACGTGGTAGCTGCAAATCACAACGCGGCCCTGCTCGTCCTCAGCCTCGACCCCGTGGCCGAACTTCGGCCTCGGTCGGATACCGAGATGCGAACACAGCGCCTGGTAGGCGAAACCACCAAGGGCGACGAAGACCGAGGGCTCGACAAGCGCCAGTTCGCGCTCAAGAAACGGGCGGCATTCGTCGCGTTCGGCCGGTGTCGGCTTGTTGGCCGGAGGTGCGCACTTCACCGGCGAGGTGACGAGAACTCCGGTGAGGTGAAGGCCGTCATCTACGTCGGTGCTGGTCGACTGATTGGCGAAACCCGCACGGAACAGCGCTCGGAACAGCCAATCGCCGGAACGGTCGCCGGTGAACATCCGGCCGGTCCGGTTGGCCCCGTGGGCGGCCGGAGCCAGGCCCATGACGACCACCTTGGCCTCGTCATCGCCGAAGGGGGGAACACCCCGACCCCAATAGTCCCAGTCGGCAAAGGAGGCCCGACGCTCCTCGGCCACCTGTTCCCGCCAGCCGACTAGCCGAGGGCAGGCCCTGCAGGCGGCGACGTCGTACCCGACGACAGCCAGCGAGTCGTCAGGGCCCGGCTTCAGTTCAGCCGGCTTGGGACCAGTTGGCCGACGGCCACCACGGCGGCGGCCGCCCGATGAGGTATTGGCAGCTGAAGATGAGGCAGAGGGCACGGTCCGAACGGTAGATACCGTGGTCGCCGATGGCACGCCCCAAGGCCCGGAAACCCACAACTGTCCTGCTCGTTCGGCACGGCCGTACCCCAACCACCGGTCAGGTCCTGCCCGGTCGGGCCAAGGGCCTTCATCTCGCCGAAGAGGGAATCGCCCAGGCCGAGGGGGCAGGCGAACGCATCGCCGGACTCGGCAAGCGCAAGGTAAAAGCGGTCTACGCCTCCCCTATGGAACGCACCAAGGAAACGGCGGCTCCAATCGCGTCGGCCCTCGGTCTGCGGGTGCAATCCAAGCGAGGACTTATCGAGGCCGACTTCGGCGACTGGACCGGGCGCAAGCTCGGGGACCTGATGAAGAAGCCCGAATGGCAGCAGGTCCAGCGCTACCCAAGTGGCTTTCGTTTCCCCAATGGGGAATCATTCGCACAGATGCAGGAACGGATTTGTGACACCATCGCCGGTCTGGTCAACGACCATCCCGGCCAGACGATCGTTGCCGTCTCCCATGCCGACCCGATCAAGGCCGCGGTGGCGGCTGCCATGGGCACCCACCTCGACCTGTTCCAGCGCATCGTGGTCGGCCCCTGTTCGATCTCAGCTATCACCTACACCCAGTCCGGACCGGTTGTTCTCGGCGTGAACTCGATGGGCAACGACCTCAAAGCGCTGGTGCCCAGCTAGCCCATGAGCGATTCCTACGAATTTCGCGAAGTAACACACTTCACCGCCGGTGCTGTGGGCCAGCCTGGCCAACGCGTGTTCTATCTACAGGTCGGCGACGAGCGGGGACACATCTCGGTCAGGCTGGAGAAGCAGCAGGTACGAGCCCTCGCCCAGTTTCTCCGCTCCGTACTCGACGACCTGCCCGAGCCCCCAGGCACCACGGCCGAAGCCGTTCCGCTCAGCGATCCCACGGTCGAAGAGTGGACCGTCGGCCAAATCGCCGTCGGTGTCGCCGAGGCCGAAGCTGAGGTCGTGCTCGTTGTCGACGAACTGGTGCCCGAGTCGGAGCAGGACGAAGACGACACCGAACCCGATCTCTTCGAGACTGAACCCGAAGGGGCCCGAATCCGAGCCCACATCAATGTTGTCCAGGCGGCACGCTTCATAGCAACCGCCGACGAGCTGATGACCAAGGGCCGCCCGCCATGCAAGCTCTGCGGCCAACCGCTCGACCCGACCGGTCATGCCTGCCCTCGCCTCAACTGACAAGGTTGTTCGGTGAGCGAAGCTTCAACACCAGACACCCCCGCGTCGGCGTTCGACCTCGACGCCGATCAGTTAGTTGAACTCTTCGAGCATGGTGAGATGGATATCGAGGGCCGCATGCCATACAGCTCGAACGCCACCTTCCTCGTTCATGTGACCGACGGGTCTGGTCACGCCCATCGGGCCATCTACAAACCGGCTCGTGGCGAGAGGCCACTGTGGGATTTCCCACCAGACCTTTACAAGCGGGAAGTTGCCACCTATCGACTGTCCGATGCGCTCGGCTGGTCGGTTGTCCCACCGACGGTGATCGCCGACGGACCCCACGGCGAGGGATCGGTACAGGCCTTCGTCGACGGTGACTATTCCGAGCACTATTTCACCATGTTGGAGAGCGGCACCGGCATCGATGACCTCCACAAGCTGTGTGCCCTCGATCTGATATCGAACAACACCGACCGAAAGTCTGGCCACTGCCTACTCGGTCGGGACGGGCGGGTGTACGGCATCGACCATGGGCTCTCTTTTCATGCCCAGTTCAAGCTGCGGACCGTCATGTGGGACTTTGTCGGCGAGGCCGTCCCCACCGACGTGCTGGTTGCGATCGAGCGGTTCGTCGAAAGAGGTGCCCCCGTTGAGCTGCTGTGTTTGCTCGACCAGTTCGAGAACGACGCCATGATGGCCCGGGCCCGGGCGTTGCTTGACGCCGGCGAGTTCCCCGACGATGACACCGGCGGTCACCGCTATCCGTGGCCTCTCGTCTGAGTCGCCTAAAGCAACCATCATCACATACCGTTGAGACCGCACTAGCCGAGCGATGAATGGAGCTCCGTTGTCGACTGAGACGTCGGAAGAGATCGAGAAGTTCACAGGAGAGTTCGTTGACGAACACTGGGACCCCGAGGTTTCGGTCAAGGAGTGGTGGGCCCGTCTGGCCGCCGCCCGTCTCGTCAACACCACATTGCCGGTAGAGGCCGGAGGCCGAGGATGGACCGGAGCCCAGGCGACGGTTGCAAACAAGGTATTGGCCGATCGTCGAGTCGTAGGCCCTCCGGGAGGGCTCGGTATGTTGTTGGCGGCGCCGACCATCGCAAACCATGCCACTCCCGAACAGATTGATCGATGGATTCCCGCCATCCTCGACGGAACCGAATCGTGGTGCCAGCTCTTCTCCGAACCGGGCGCCGGCTCCGACCTGGCCGGCCTCCAGACCAGGGCCGTCCGTGATGGAGACGAGTGGGTCATCACCGGGCAGAAGGTGTGGACGTCGAACGGCCACGAGGCCGACTGGGGCATGCTGATCGCGCGCACCGACCCTGACCTTCCCAAGCATCAGGGCATCACCTATTTCGGGTTTCCCATGGATCAAGAAGGGGTGGAAGTCCGACCGCTTACGGAGATGACGGGTCGGGCGCTGTTCAATGAGGTCTTCATCGAGGAGGCCCGGGTCTCAAATGCCGACATCATCGGTGGCTACGGCAATGGTTGGAGGGTCGCCAACGCCACACTCATGTTCGAGCGTGCCGGAATCGGCGGCGGCCACGGCGGAGGTTTCGGTGTGGCCACACCAGGACGCATCGCCGGCCACCTCGACCGTCCGGTCGGCGAATTCCTCGGACGCCGAGGCTCGATCTCGGTTGGAGCGGTTGGCCGTCGGGTTCTCAACCTTCTGAGCGAGGAGGCGCAAGCTCGAGGCAAGGACAGCGACCCTGTGATCCGCGACGGGCTTGCCCAACTCCACATCCTCCACCGCCTGGCTTCGATGACGATGAAGCGCCAAGCGGCGGAGCGTCGTAGCGGACGCAAGCCGACCGGTCTTGGCGCTGGCGTCGAGGGCAATCTTGCCAAGATCTTGAACACCAAAATCTTGTTCAAGGCACGAGACCTCACCGGCCAGATCCTCGGACCCGACGCCACCGTGGTCGGACACGACGCTGCCACCGAGGGACTCCTACAGGAGCTCATCCTCTTCTCGCCTGCTCCCCCGATCTACGGCGGAACCGACGAGGTGCAGCGCAACGTGATCGGCGAACGGGGCCTCGGCCTTCCGAAGGAACCGGGACCGTCGAAAGACACGCCGTTCAGCGAACTACCCAAGTAGTGGCGTACGACGACTAGACGAGCCGGACTAGACGAGCCGGACTAGACGAACTCGGCTACCCATCTCGACCCTTCGCGGGCCACGAGTTGCTCAAACTCGATCTCCAACTCCGACCATGCCGTCCGCTCCCCTTCACAGGCGAACTCGAAATCGTCGCGGTCGACCCCCAACTCGACCGCTCGCATCATGGTGGTAACTCGTTCTTTGCTGACTGGCGTTCTCACGCCCTCAACCTAAGGATGAGGTGTGACAACCAACCCGGGGCCGGTGCGTGTCAGGGGTGGTCGGGTCCCAGGTGGCCTCGATGATGACGCGAGCAGTAGTTTTTTGATTGGTCGCTCGCCCCCGAGATAGCGGGCGAGGAAACGACGGGAGACGCCATGTCCTATGAACAGATCCGGTATGAGCAACAAGACGATCTGGCTCTGATCACGCTTGATCGACCAGAACGGCTCAATGCCTGGACCGGACGAATGGGCAGGGAACTGTCCGACGCCTTCACCACTGCCAATGAGGAGAAGTCGATCGGGGCCATCGTCGTCACCGGTGAAGGCCGGGGCTTCTGCGCCGGCGCCGACATCCAGGATGCCTTCAAGCGCGACCTCGACCGCAACGACGCCAAGCCGGCTGGCGACAGCCCGAAGGAACCAGCGCTGCCCGATTGGGTTCAGCTTTGCCGTGCCTCGAAGCCCCTTATCGCCGCGGTCAATGGTGCCGCCATCGGTGTTGGCCTCACCATGATTCTCCCCTTCGATCAGATCATTGCCTCCGAGTCGGCCAAGCTCTCTTGCCGATTCGTCAAGATGGGCATCACGCCGGAGTTGGCGAGCAGCCACTACCTCATTAGCCGGATGGGTTGGGGGGCAGCATCGGATCTTGCGCTCACCGGGCGAATCGTTGCGGCTGAAGAGGCTCTGAACCTACGGCTGGTCGATGCCGTCGTTCCCCACGATCAATTGCTCGATGCAACTTTCAAGAAGGCCCGCCAGTTCAGTACGAACCCCGATCCGCAACTGCGGATGATCAAGGAACTGCTGACCCAAAACGCAGTCGAAACCGACATCGACCGCATCCAACGGCGCGAGATCGACGCCCTAAACACGGCGCTGGCCACACCCGAACACCGCGAAGCGGTCGATGCCTTCCTGGCCAAACGAGACCCACAGTTCCGCTGATCACCTGAGTGCGCATAAGAGTAGTTGAGTGATATCATCATGTCATGGTTGACGTCGATGATGGCTACGATGCAGTTCGGGCCGCCTATCCCCCCATTCTGAACACAGCGCAGGTTGCCGAACTACTGGATCTCAATAGCCGTACCGTGCTGAACATGGCCGGCGATGGACGTTTGCCAGCCAGTCGGCTCCCCGGATCTCGAAAATTCCACTTCGTCCTCGACGACATTATCGAGACCCTCAAAGCCAATCGGGTGGCATCAAAGTCCTGAGGACGTGCTCGGTGTTCGGCCGCTCCCCGTCGTTCAGTCTGGTCAGCGAAGACCGGGTAACGGCGGGTATCTGAGCGCCAAGACTCCTGTCGTTTCGTGGTGGGGATCTGGTTGGAATGTAAACGGGGGTCGTGCAGGTTCAGCCCTTCATGACAACGATCACGGCTGAGCTGACCGAGAACTTTCGAGTCGACATCACGAACGGGACCCACACCTGGCGGGCCGATGAACCCGTCGACCTCGGCGGCGACAATACCGGGCCGAACCCCTACGACCTTTTGCTCGGTTCATTGGCAGCCTGCACCACCATCACGCTCGGTTTCTATGCCAAACGCAAAAACATTGAGTTGACCTCGGTGTCTGCTGAATACAGCTTCGACCGGGTCCACGCCGACGATTGTGAGCAGTGCGACGACGACCACGAGGGCATGATCGATCGCGTAACGTCGCGTATCTTCATCGATGGCGACTTTGATGACGCGACTCGTAAACGCCTGGAGGAAGTTGCCGTTCGGTGCCCGGTCCACAAGACGCTGGCGGCCGGAGTGGTTTTCGACGAGACGATTTTCGCCGGCTGAGGCCACCGCTCGCCATTGCGCCGCCTAGGCCGTCCGACCCAGCTACTGGGTAGCTGATCCGATTGCCAGCCACCGACCCCAATGTCCAAGATTGTCCTTCGGAACGCTAAAGTGGACTGGCCGCAATTGGGGTTTCGCTGGAGGCGGACGACATGGACAACGTCGAAGAACTGCCGAGCTGGGCCGCACAGGTTCATGTTCCCGGTAGCAATATCGCCACACCAGAACCTCCACCCGAGCAGCGGCGCCCAATGCGGTACCTGCTGCTTGGACTTCTTGCGCTGCTGGCCCTGGCCGCGGTCGGAGGCCTCGGCTACTGGGCCGCAACTCTCACTGCCAGCAACGACAACACGACGGCCTCGGATGCCCTCGACTCCTCCGTCGCCTCCGAAACCGGTGAGGCAACCGACGAGGCATCGACCGATGGTGGCAGCGTCGATGGTGGCAGCGTCGACGATGCCGACGACAGTAGGGCCACCGCAGCCGGCGATGCCGACGAAGCGGCCAACACCGACAACGACGCTACCGACGGTGCAACGAACGACGATTCCGCCGACTCGGATGCGACAACCGATAACGAAGATGAGAGCGAAACCGACGAGACGACCGAGTCCACCCAGGTGGCTCAACCGGTCGACAACAGCGACGGCAGCATTCGTTACGCGGTGCTTACGGGTGGCCAGCTGTTCCTCCGGGGCCGCGTTGCTAGCGAAGAGTACGGCAAAGCCATTGAAGAGGTTGCACTTGGGGTTCTCGGGCCGGGCAACGTGATCAACGAATACGAAGTCGACCCGACAACGCCCGAATTGATCGGTGGTCCCGTCTACGTCGAAGATGTGGTGCTGTTCGAGTTCAACAGCATTGAGATCGCCCAACCGTTCCTCCCGATCCTGGATCTTGGCACGGCCCTAATGACCCAGAACCCCTCAGTCGAAATCAACGTGGTTTCGCGGACCGACGCTGTCGGCTCCGAAGACGTCAACCTCCGGGTCTCCGAACAACGAGGCCAGGCCGTGGTGAACTATTGGATCCGCCAGGGTATCGACCCGTCGAGGATCACGATCGATGCCCGAGGTGAGGAAGAAGCGTCGAGCAACCTCGACGAATCAGCGCTCGATCGTCGAGTGGAGTTCGTCATCAACAACCTCTTCGGCTGAGCTGACCAGACCCTAGAGCACTGCGTGAAGGGCGGTCAGCAACTTGTCGATTTCGGCCTCGTCGGCATAGTGGACCCACGACAGGCGAACAACACCGCGCTGCGGATCCACGTCGAGTCCCTGCAGCACCCGGTTGGCGTAGAAGCCGCCGGAGGCGCACATTATCCCATGCCCAATCAGCTTCTCGACCACCTCCTCGGGGCTGCGTTCGAGAGGCACGAAGGCCACGGTCGGGCAGCGGTGGAACCCGCTGAGACCTACCGAGGCTGGCCCGAGCAGTCGCACCGTTTCGTTCGACGCGAGAAGCTCCAGTACCTCAGGCAGTAGCGAGGTCTCGTGATCCCGCCACAACTGTGAAACGGCGTCGACGGCCATGGCCAGATCATCGGCGGCGCCACCACCGTGATGGCGATACAACGACTCGACGTAGTCGAGCACGGCCCCCGCCGAAGCTTCCTGCGCATGATCGGGGCCGGCTGGAGTCAGCCGCTTTGTCGGTGATCCCTCGTTGAAGAAGTGGCCCTGGTTCGGCAGCTCGTCCAGCAGGCCGTTGCGGGCGACCATCAGCCCCTGATGGACCGAGTAGGTCTTGTAGAGGCTGAACAAGTAGACGTCGGCATCGAGGGCGGCCACATCGGGGAACGTATGGGGAGCGAAAGAGACGCCATCGACAATGAGACGGGCCCCGACCTCGTGCACCATCCCGGCGATCGTTGCGACGTCGTTCTCCTGACCGACGATGTTCGAACAGTGTGGGACCGTGACCAACCGGGTGTTGGCCTTCAAGAGTGGTGCCAGGGCTTCCAGATCGAGCAGACCGGTTGCCGGGTCGATGCGCCACTCAACGAGTGTTGCTCCGACCTCATTCGCCATCCGCCGGACGGCCCCGGTGTTTGCCTCATGATCCTGGTTGGTGACAATCACCTCATCGCCGGGCCCCAGAATGCGGCCGAAGGCCTGGGCCAATACGTAGGTGTTCATCGAGGTCGACGGCCCGAACTGCACCTCGTCGGCGGCGACTCTCAGCGCCTCGGCCCAACGCCGTCGCGAGTTGTCCATGGCCTCCCCGGCCACCGTCGACGCCTCGTATGGCGCATAGGGCTGCACCTTGGTTGTCGTGTAGTACCTGGTCAGCGCTTCGACGGTTTGGCTACAGGCGTAGGATCCTCCCGCGTTCTCGAAGAAGGAACCTCCGGCCAGCGTCGGCTCGACGAAGGCCGGGAACTGGCTTCGCACAAACGCGGTGTCAAGGCTCACGTCAAGATTCATGAGATACCCCATCGGGTCGTTCGGTCGATTGGCCAGGGTCGGGTAATCGATGGCCCTGGTTGGACGCTACCGTCGAACGTGTGGCCGACTCCCAAACAGCTGGCACCCGTCGGACGTTGCACGTTCCCGCTTCGCTGAACATGAAGGACACGGTCCAAGGGGCCAAGAATCCTGTCCTGGTCGGACCGACCGAGGCCTGGTGGTCGACCCGGACTCCAGACGGTCCGGGAACGTTGACGCTGCATCGCTCAAACACCATCGTCTCCCCCGATCCGGGTCGCCATGATCACCCCAAGGCCGAACCGTCGGCGGCAACCTCGGCAAACCTCGGCTGGGTCGAGGGGGGTTGGTGGGGTGGCGATCGGATCGCGGTCGAAGCCGAGGCCTGGGGACCGGGAGCCGAATGGCTGCTGGCCCAGGCGCCCCGCCTACTTGGAGCCGACGACGACCCGTCGAGCTTCGCCCCGACCGGCAAGATCGGTGAACTCTGGCGCCGCAAACCCTTTCTGCTCGCCCGCACCGACCGACCATGGGATGCCCTAATCGGAGCCGTGTTCGGACAGAAGGTACAGATCGCAAACGCCGTCAAATCTCGGCGGGCATTGGCCAGAAAGTTCGGAGACCCGGCTCCCGGGCCGAACAAGGCATGGGTGCTCCCGGACCCCAAGAAGGTGGCCAGGATGGGCTATCACGATTTCCACCCGCTCGGTGTGGAGCGCAAGCGGGCCGAGATTCTGATCAGGGTTGCTCGGGAAATGCCCCGGCTCACCTCAGCCTTCGTCGCCGCCGCAAACGGTGAGGTCACCGCAGAGGCCGTCCAGCAACGACTGCGTCGGATACGGGGCATCGGACCGTGGAGTGCAGCCATGGTGACCGCCGTCACGCTTGGCGACGCCGACGCGGTCCCGGTCGGCGACTTCCATCTCCCAAACACCATCTCCTGGCTATTGGCCGGTGAACCACGGGGAACCGACGAGCGGATGCTCGAACTGCTCGAACCGTACGCCGGCCACCGCTGGCGGGTGCTGCGGCTGGCCAAGTCGTCGACCAACGCCCCCCGTTACGGCCCCAAGCTGTCGCTGACCGACGACGGTATGCACCGCGGGCGCTGAGACCGTGCCGCTACCAGTGACGTAGGTCGATCGGCCAGCGGTCGACGATGACATCGCCTTTGTGGACCCAGTACTGCTCATGGCGGGCCACCGTCGGATCGACGTGGGCCGGCAGCAGCCTTACCCGGTCGCCGACCGCCGGCATTTCACCGCCCTCTGGCGGCTTCAGCGTTGAGTGTTCATCTGAGCAAAACAACAGCTCACCTTCGGGGTAGGCGGGATTGCCGTGATCCATCCCGAAGGCCTTGAGTCCGGCATCGACCACAAACCAACCCTTGGGACTCACCGAAACCACGGTTGCCAGCACCGTCATGGCGATCTCGAAGGGAATTTCGAGCGTTGCATAGTGGGTGTCCATCAGGAGGTACGAGCCGGCCTGGATTTCGTTGGCCCAGCTGTTGACGGCATAGGTCCCGGTGCCGCCGGCTGAGACAATCTCGCCCCCAACGTCCTCGTGGGCGGCAAGGAGCTTTGTCATCGACCGTTCGACCTTACTTCGACGCTCCTCGGCGTCTGACACCATCATCAAGTGCCCCTCGTAGCCCATCACTCCTCTGACGTTCAGCCCCATGCTCCTGGCTTCGTCTGCCAACCGTCCAGCCTCCGAAACCGGGCAGCCGCATCGGGGCAGCCCGACCTCGACGTCGATGAGCACGTCGGTGAGCGCTCCATCGACGGCGGCTCGCAGCGTCTCTGAGGAATCGATGGCAACGGTCACATGAGCCCCACCGTCGACCAGTCGTCCGAGCCGGGTGCAGTCGAGGACTTCGTTTGCCAACAGGAGGTCGGCCACGAAACCGGCGCCCGCCATGCCCTCCAACTCCCGAATGGTGGCAGCACAGAACTTGCTGTGGCCGGCGTCGATAAGGCGACGGGCGATATCGGTTGACTTGAAAGCCTTCACATGGGGCCGGAGAGAGGGCCCGGGTTTGGCTTCGGACATCCTGGAAAGGTTGGCTGTGAAGATCGGTTCGTCAATGAGCAGCGCCGGAGTAGGTAGGTGTTCGAGCGTCGACGGGTCGGTCATGCTCAGACACTAGATGTCGCTTCCCATCTACGCCTTACGGTCTCGACCATTCTGTTGAGATTTTTGAGGCCGACCATCGGCCTGGCTGGCGGGTGGCAACCGACGACGCCTACCCCGAGGTCCGCAATCTGATCGATCCCGCCGCCATCGACATGCGCCTCATAAATGATGTCGGCTGGCCGGATCCTGGTCTGCGGCGACCACCGCACCGACCCCTCGATCAACGGAGCACTATTCTGGGGTCGGGCTGCGGCCCGCATGCTTGACGAAAACGCCCCATCCGAGGTCGACTGCTGAGTCTGTTGCTCGATGCCCGAACTCCCCGAAGTTGAAACGATCCGCCGTCAGATAGATCGACGCCTCCTCGACCGGGAGGTGCTCGAGGCCGGCTCACACTTCTCAGCGAAGTTCACACCGGCCACCGGGGTGATCGGCACACGCACGCTCGGCGCCGGGCGCCGGGGCAAGTTTCTCCTCGTTCCCACCGCAGACGGGCGCGAGCTCATCGTGCACCTCGGGATGACGGGGGTCTTGCACTTCGGGGGACCCGACGCCGATCTCGACCAGCCCTATCTACGGGCATGGTGGCGCCTGGGCCCCGGGCCAGGCAATTCCGAGACCGAAACGCTGCTCTTCGACGACGTCCGCCGCTTCGGCCGGATCCGGGTCGTACCCACGGGTGACTATCGCACCATCCCGACCCTTGCCAACGCAGGGCCCGAGCCGTTCGATCCCGACTTCGACGGTCGGCGGTTCTGGGAGCTGCTCCGCCAGAGCAAACGTAAGCTGAAGACCCAGCTGCTTTCGCAACGACCCATCGCCGGTGTTGGCAATATCTACGCCGACGAAGCGTTATGGCTGGCCCGCATAAACCCTCAGGTCACTCGACTCGGCCAAGACCGAGCCACCGAACTTCTGGCCGCGCTCCGCGACGTTCTGCGACAGGGAATCGAAAACGGGGGCACGACACTTCGCGACTATCGCAACGTCGATGGGGGCGAAGGCAACAACCAGCGGGCGCTGGTTGCCTACGGACGGGGTGGCCTTCCATGTCTACGTTGTGGCACCGAACTGCGTTCCGCTGTTCTTGATGCGAGAACCACAACCTGGTGCCCAGACTGTCAACGTCGTTGAGGCAGCCCGGGCCAGGCCACTAAGCCCCGAGGATGGCCTGCTCAGATGTCCATCGGTAGTTCAGATCGGAAAGTCATTCTGATGTCAGAAACCGACGAATCGGCTCCGAACCTTTAAGATCTTGCCAATGGACGTGGGGTTTACAGAGTTGGAGGAGCGGACATGGCGCGCGTTCCTGTCCGCAAACGTGCAACTGCTTGAACGACTCGATCATGAGTTGCAGCAGCGGTCACACTTGTCATTGACCGACTTCGAGATTCTTTCGGAGTTGGCCGCCGCCGCCGATAAGCGACTCAGGATGAGCGAGTTGGCCGAGAAGGTGCTTGTCTCCAGGAGCAGGCTGACCTACCGGGTCGATCGATTGGCCGAGGTCAACTACGTGACTCGGGAGGAGTGCGAGGACGACCGGCGCGGACTATTCGCCATCCTGACCGAGGCCGGAGCAGCCGCCCTCGATCTGGCGACCAACAGTCATCTCGCCGACGTGCGGACCTGGTTCTTCGATCTGATCGACAGCGACGAGCTGGAGATGATGGGCCGAGTCATGGCTCGAATGGACGACAAGCTTTCATCCAACTGAACTCGATCCCTGTGACCCAGGAATCGAGGATGGTTCGATGATGTCAGAGCAGCGGCACTTTCTGGTTGTCGGACCGGGGCGAGCCGGACAGTCGTTCGCATCGGCCCTGACCGATGCAGGCTGGATCTGCGATGGCGTGCTCGGTCGGAACGACAACGTGTCCCACGTTGCCGAGGGGGCCCGAGTGGTGCTGATCACCGTGCCTGACGATGCCATCGCCGAGGTTGCCACCTCGATCGAGCCTGGCCCGGCCGTGATCGTGCACGTTTCGGGCGCAAAGCCGCTTGAAGTCCTGGAGCCCCACGCTCGGCGAGCCTCGGTCCATCCCCTCATGTCGTTGCCCGATGCGATCACGGGGGCGCAACGACTGCTTGGCGGTGGCGTGTTCGCGGTGGCCGGTGATGGTATGGCTGGCGAACTGGTGACGGCCCTCGGCGGGCGGGCGATCACGGTCGAAGACGACCGCCGGGGCCTCTATCACGCCGCGGCCGCGGTCGCCGCCAACCATCTCGTTGCCCTGTGTGCTCAGGTCGAACGGCTGGCGACCGAGGTTGGCGTCCCGGTCGACGCCTACTGGGATCTCATGACCTCAACCCTCAACAACGTTCGCCGATCAGGGGCTGTATCGTCTCTCACAGGACCAGCCGCCAGGGGCGACGAGTCAACCCTGGCAGCCCATCTCAAGTCGCTACCCTCGGACGAACAAGCCCTCTATGTCACGCTTGCCAATGAAGCAGCCACCCTGGCCGGAACCACGCTCTCGACCCATTGGGATCGCCCCGATCCGGCACCTCCCGGAGCACAACCGGCCACTCCCGACGCCAAGACATGACCATGGCTGAGCCCTCAAAACCACAGATCGTTCCAACCATCGCCGAACTGCGATCGATACTCGACGAGCACCGCCGTCAAGGGGCGACGATCGGCTTCGTACCGACCATGGGCTACCTCCATGACGGCCATGGCTCGTTGATGCTGGCGGCAGCCAAGGCCAACGACGTTGCCATGGCCAGCATCTTCGTCAACCCCCTCCAGTTCGGGACCGGCGAAGACCTGGAAAGCTACCCCCGTGATCTCGAACGCGACTCGGCCCTCGCCGTGGCCAACGGCGTGAGCGTGATTTTCGCACCAGAGGTGAACGAGATGTACCCGAATGGCGCGGTGCTGACTTCGGTATCGGTGGCAGAGCTCTCTGAGGCTTGGGACGGCGAGTCGAGGCCGACCCACTTCGCCGGAATGGCAACCGTGGTCTCGAAGCTGTTCAGCATCGTCGGACCATGCCGGGCCTACTTCGGCGAGAAAGACTTCCAGCAGTTGGCCATAATTCGTCGCATGGTTGCCGACCTGTCGATCCCGGTCGACGTCGTCGGTTGTCCCATCATCCGCGAACCTGATGGACTGGCCATGTCGAGCCGCAACATTTATCTCGACCCGGCTCACCGCAAAGCCGCGATCGTGCTGCGGCGAGCGCTCGACGAGGGCGAGGAGGCACTGGCCGAAGGCATCCGCGATCCAGTAGCCATCGACGCCCGAATGGCCTCGGTCATCGAGTCCGAACCCCTGGCCAAACTCGACTATGCGGCCGCCGTCGATGCGGCGACCCTGGCCCAGCCGACGGTGCTCGGCCCACACGTCAGGCTGCTGATCGCGGCCAGACTCGATAAAACGCGACTCATCGACAACAGCGGCGTGGAGATCGAGCAACCAACCCACCGGATAGGAGCATCGTGACCACGACCAGAACCATTCCCAAGATTCGAGAATGCAAGAGACGGGACGGCTGCGATCCTCTCGTCATGGTCACTGCCTACGACGCACCGTCGGCCCGGGTTGCGACCGAGGCCGACGTCGACCTCATTCTCGTCGGCGATTCGGTGGCCATGGTCGTGCTCGGCTATGACGACACCCTTCAGGTCACCGTCGACGACATCGCTTACCACACCGCGGCCGTGAATCGGGCCGAACCGACCGCCGTCGTGATCGGCGACATGCCGTGGATGAGCTTCCACGTTTCCGCAGAGGAGACCGTGAAGAACGGAGCCAAGCTCATCCGGGCCGGCGCCAGCTGCGTGAAGCTCGAGGGCGGAACCAAACGGGTTCCGATGGTGGAGGCGCTCGTTGCGGCCGAGATCCCGGTCATGGGCCACATCGGCCTCACGCCCCAGTCGGCCAAGGTCATGGGTGGGTTCAAGATCCAGGGTCGGGAGATTGAGGCGGCCAAGCGCATGGTGGCCGATGGGCGTGCCCTGCAGGAGGCCGGCTGTTTCTCGATCGTGATCGAAGGGGTGCCAGATGTGCTCGGCACCATGATCACCGAGGCACTCGACATCCCAACGATCGGGATCGGCGCCGGCCCGGACACCGACGGTCAGGTGCTGGTGTATCACGACATCATCGGTTTGGAGAACCGCTTCAAGCCGAAGTTCGTACGGCGCTACGGAACAGCGTTTGAGGATCAGACCGCGTCGCTGGTCCGCTATGCGGCCCATGTGCGAACCAATGCGTTCCCCGGCCCAGACGAGACCTACAAGGCCAAGGACGACCTCAGCGAAGCTCTCGCCCTCTACGGCGCCGACCCAACCAAGCAGTAACGCATCACGTCGCCGATGGCGGTTCAGACCGTTTTGAAATCGATCGTCCTGGCGTCAAGATCGACCGCTTCCAACTTGAGGTCGAGCCGTTCGGCCAGTTCGCGACCATGGGCGTCGATCGAGGCAACGATGGCAGGCTCAGCGATCTGTATCTGAGCCTCGCCCCGTTTCTCGTTGATGTCGACCACATGGCCGGCAAACACCTGACCAACGCTGTGTTCCAGCATCAGCGCCTCAGCGAAATTGACCATCGAGCGTTCAAGGGCTGATTCGCGCTGGCGGGCCTTGCCCATGAGCGACGGGAGTTCCTCGAGAGCTTCGAGCGCCCAGGCCGGAGGCTCGTCCCCAGCAAAGACCGAGAGCAGGATCTCGTTGCCGAACCGATCGACAAGTCGTCGTAGCGGTGCAGTCACGTGAGAGTAGACCGAGGCGATCGCTCCATGTTCGGGATGCTTGGGGATCTCACCGTTTGCGAAGCCGACATAGCCCGCGCCCCGAAGCGTCCGGGTCGATTGCAGCAGGAAGGCGTTAGTGGCCGGAGAGTTTGGCTTGAGGGCTCGAACGAAGTTTGAATACGGCACGTCGGCCGGCCAGTCGATGTCGAGGGCGGTCGCCGTTCGCCGCAATCGGGCTACCGACCGCTCATAGGGAGGTGGCAGGGTGCGAAGGATGCCGACTCCGGCGTCGACCATCGTGCGTCCGGCCACGATGCCGGTCAGCAGCGAGATCTGGGCGTTCCACCCCTCGACCGGGATCGACAGGTCGAATTCCAGCGAGTAGCCGGACTCATGCTCGACAACCTCCTGGGCCGGAAGGTTGATGCTCACCCCTCCCCGATCGGCCTCACGTTGCTGTCGCAGTTTCCCAATCTCTGCCAACAGGGCCAGCTTGTGGTCACCACCGATACCGCCGGCCGGTCCCGCTTCGATCCGGGCCTGGGCTTCGGTGTAGGAGATCGCTTCTCTTGTACGGACCACCGCCCGCTCAAGCCGCCACTCGGTCGGGTTCGCTTCGCCGTCGAGATCGATCGTCCACAGCAACGCCGGCTTGTCGCCACCGGCAAGAAGGCTGGCTCGATCTTCGCTGATGACAGCGGGGTGGAGCGGCGTTCGGGTGTCGGGGCTGTAGAGCGTGCTCCCCCGCTCACGGGCCTCACTGTCGAGCGGGCCACCGGGGGTGATGAAGTCGCCGACATCTGCGATGGCGTAGTGGAGCCGGTAGCCGTCGCCAAACCGCTCGGCCGAATAGGTCTGGTCGAGATCGGTGGCGCCAGGAGGGTCGATGGCAACGAACTCGATGTCGCGGGCATCGATCCGAGCGTCAGAGCCCGTGGCCGCCACCGACCGTTTGGCCTCGTCGAGCACCGGCTCAGGAAACGATCGAGGTACGTCGAGTTCGGTTCGGATGCGGGCAAAACCGGCCTCGAAAGTCTTCGGGGCCCGCAGAACAAGTTTGGGCACTTCTCGAACCTACTGGCTGCATGGCCGAGTCCGGCGCCCCGGGTGCTGCCGCTACTCAAGCGACCGGGTGGCTCGACCTGACCGAGAATGTCCGATGTGACAAGGTGGCCCCATGAGTGAGCAATCGATCTCCGAAGCAGGCTTCGATCTCGACCACGTCGATCGCTTGCTTACCACTACCCGAGCGGTCCGCAAGCGGCTCGACTTCAGCAGGGACGTCCCCGACTCGGTGATCTTCGACTGCATCGACTTGGCCGAGCAGGCTCCAACCGGAGGCAACGATGCCAGTCGCCGCTGGATGGTTGTTCGTGACCAGGACATCAAGGACAAGCTTGGGGAGCTGTATCGGGAGACCGGGGACTTCTTTCTGAAGGCCAGGGGCCGGCTCGACGGGACCGGTCACGCCAAAGAGAAGGTGGTCTCGTCGAGTTCGTATCTGGTTGAGAACCTGGCCAAAGCACCGGCCTTGGTCATCGTCGCCATCTGGGGCATTCACGACAACAGCGGCCGGCCCGGTCTCTTCGACTCGGTGGTGCCATCGGCCTGGAGTTTCAACCTGGCTCTGCGATCGCGCGGTCTCGGTTCGGCCTATACCACGATGCTCAATGGCCGAGAGGAGGAGCTGGCCGAAGTACTCGGCATCCCGTCGGGAGTAACCACCGTCGTCACCTTCCCCGTGGCCTACACCAAGGGCAGCGACTTCAAGGCCGCCCCCAGGCGCCCGGCTTCGAAGATCACCTACTTCGATCAATGGGGATTCACCAGGTCCCAGCCGTCGACCGATGGCACGGCCAGAGTGGTCGACGGGCAGGGTGTCGTTGCCGAGATCGACACCGATGCCAGGCCGAAGGCGATTTGGCCCATCATCGCCGACATCAACATGCCTGCCCGATTCTCGGCCGAATTCAAAGGAGCCGACTGGACAAGCGAGGGCGAACCGGGTGTCGGCTCGACCTTCGCCGGTCGAAACGCACGCGACGGCCGGGAGTGGGAAGTGACCTGTCACGTGAGCGCCTGGGAGCCCGAGCGTTGTTTCGAGTGGAGCGTCACCGACCCAGACAATCCGGGTGCGGTCTGGCGCTTCGATCTGGTCGAGCAGGGTGGCGGCTCGCGACTGCGGTTCTCGATGGTGATAGGCCAGGAGAACAACGGCACCGTGACCCGAGCGCTGCAAAACGTCGAGCAGGAGGAGCAGGTGCTCAACGACCGCCGCCAGACGTTGAAAGCCAACATGCAGGCAACCCTCGAAGGTGTGAAGTCCCTGGTTGACGGCGCAGACTGAAGCGTGCTCCCGCAATCCAGAACGATTCTCAACGCAACCGTCTGCCTGCTCGGCCTCGGCGCCTTTCTTCTCGGCTGTGGCGACGGAGAAAACGACGACGCAGCAACATCGTCGACCTCCTCACCCGCAACGACAGCAGCGGGCGACGAAGACTCCGCGAACAACACCGGCGATACCGCCGAGACCGAAAGCAGCAGCACCGGCGAGGAGCTCTTCCCCGATGTGATCGGGGCAACGGCCCGGCTCGATGCCGATGGCACATGGACCGTCGACGCAACCCTCAGCTCCCCATACGACTCGGCCGAACGCTACGCCGATGCCTGGCGGGTGGTCGGTCAAGACGGCACCGAATACGGCATCAGGATCCTGACCCACGGTCACGCCGCCGAGCAGCCGTTTACCCGCAGCCAGAGCGGCATCAAGATTCCCGATGACGTCGAGGTGGTTACGGTGGAAGGCCGCGATCAACTCAGCGGTTGGGGTGGGGAGACGTTTCTGTTGGAGCTGACCCGATGACCAGCGAGCCCGATTCAAGTTCGATCACGGTGACCAGCCGCGGCTTCGAGCTTCTAAACAACCCCGAGATCAACAAGGGCACGGCCTTCACGCCTGCCGAACGCCGAGAGCTGTTGATCGAGGGTCTTCTGCCTGCTGCCATTGAAAGCATCGATGAGCAGCTCGTTCGGCAGCGCCACAAGTTCGACCAGCTCCACGACGCCATGGAACGTCACGTCTACCTTCGGGCGCTCCAGGACTCGAACGAGGTGCTCTTCTACCGTTTCCTGTGCGCCAACCTCGAAGAAATGATGCCGATCGTCTACACCCCGACGGTCGGCGCGGCCTGCCAGCGGTTCAGCCACATCTACCGACGGCCTCACGGCGTGTTCATCAGCTACGAGGACCGTGGCAACATGGCGGCCCAATTCGACGCCATCACCGAACAGATCGACGTGATCGTCGTCACCGACGGTCAGCGGATTCTGGGGCTTGGCGATCAGGGCGTCGGTGGCATGGGCATACCCATCGGCAAGCTCTCGCTCTACACCGCGGCCGGGGGCATCAATCCGCTGCGAACGCTCCCTATCGTGCTCGACGTCGGGACGAACAACACCGAGCGCCTCGATGATCCCCTCTATCTCGGATGGCGTCATGAGCGAGTCACCGGAGACGACTACGGGAGCTTCGTCGACGAGTTCGTCCAGACCGTGGCCGCTCGGTTCCCTGGCGTGCTTCTGCAGTGGGAGGACTTCGCCGGTGTCAACGCCGCTCCCCTCCTCGACCGATACCGGCACCGCCTCCTCAGCTTCAACGATGACATTCAGGGCACAGCCGCGGTGGCCCTCGGCGCCATCGAGTCAGCGGTGGCCGCCGCCAACTCGACGATCGACCAGCAACGAGTCTTGATCGTAGGTGCCGGATCGGCCGGCACCGGCATCGCCGCCATGGTCCGTGACGCCATGGCCCTCGCCGGAGTTGCCGATCCAACCGCGAAGCTTTTTCTCACCGATCGGGAAGGGCTCCTTCACGACCGTCGAGCTGGCATGACCGGCTATCAGCAGCCGTTCGCCCAGCGATGGGAGGACGTTGCCGACTGGGCAAGCGCCGATGGTCCGACTCCTTTGGCCGACGTGGTTGCCAAGTGCCGCCCTACCGTTCTGATCGGTGTTTCCGGAGCCGGTGGTCTGTTCACCGAAGACCTGGTGCGAACGATGGCCGCCGACTGCAAGCGGCCGATCATCATGCCAATGTCGAACCCAACGTCAAAGGCCGAGGCCGTCCCGGCCGACCTCCTGACCTGGACCGATGGTCGGGCCCTTATTGCGACCGGCAGCCCGTTCGAGCCGGTCGAGATCGGCGACCGCACCATCACGATCTCACAGGCCAACAATGTGTATGTGTTTCCCGGCCTGGGGTTGGGAGCGATCGTGGCCAAGGCCACGACGATCACCGATGCCATGTTCGTGGCCGCCGCCGCAGCACTGGCCGAAGCAGGCCCGTCGGACCACACGCCGTCGGAGATCGATCCCGACGGTGGCCTGCTGCCCCCCATCGACGAAGTGGGGGCCGTATCACAACGGGTGGCGGCTGCGGTCGCCCGCGCCGCCTGCGACGAGGGCACGGCCCCTGCAGCCACCGACGACGAGATCGCCGACCGCATCAACGCCTACTGGTGGTCGCCCAAGTATCCGACGATCGTGGGCGGCTGAGGGTGGCAATGACCGACCGAGTCTGTGTCTTCATCGACGGGCAAAATGTGTTCAAGGGCGTAAATCGCCGCTACAAGGCCCGACTCCACCCTCTGCTTTTGGCCCGCGATCTTGCCGGCGATCGTGAACTCGTCGCCGCCAACTACTACTCCGGCATCCATGATCGATCGGTCAACGGATCGATGCACGAATTGGTGACTCGGCGCCATGATCTCATCCGCCAAACCGGCGTTGTTGTCACCGAGCGGACGCTGCGATATCACTGGGAGTGGAAGATCACCGGACGGCTGCCACCACCCTGGTCGCAGAAGGGACCCGATCGGGCCAAGGCGGATGTGAAGCGACACCGCGGCGCCAGGGAGAAGGGCATCGACGTTGCGCTTGCTCTCGACGCGGTCGCTGCTGCTTTCGCCGATGAGTGCGACGTCGTGATCATCGTGTCGCGCGACCGCGATCTCATGGAGATCGCCGATGAGATCAACGGCCGTTGCGACACCAGTGCGGTCCAGGTGGAAGTGGCCTACGTGTCCGAGGAGCGGGGCGACGAACCCAAGCTCGACGGCTACGAGGCCAAACACCGGATCGACAAACCCATGGTCGACCGGTGCCGCGACGAGTTCGACTATCGCAAGCCGTTGGACCCGAACAAGGTCCAACGGTTCCTCGAAACGCTCGGCCTCGACTAGATCGCCACGCCGGCCGGAGCCGTTGGTCGGCTACGACGGTGCGCCGACGGCGACCTTCTCGTCCACAGGATCCGATGGGTCGTCATTCATCCGACGACCCCGACGCCACGGCGTTCGAATCTTGTCTCGCAGTGCCTCGACAGCAAGGTAGTAGTACGGGAACGAGAACAGCACGAGAAAGGTGCTCGACAAGAGTCCGAAGATGATGGTGAAGGCCAGTCCCTCCCAGAACGGATCGGACAGTGCAAGCGGCAACAGTCCGCCGACCGTCGTCAACGAGGTGGCGACGAGCGGGCGGAACCGCTGACGAACCGCGGTTTCGATCGCCGTCTTACGATCGTGACCTGCGTCGCGTTCCTGGTTGGCGAAGTCGACGAGAAGGATCGTGTTGTTGACCGCGATACCGATCAGGCCGATGAGGCCAAGCATCACGAAGAAACTCAGCTGGTTACCTGTGGCCAGAAGCCCGCCGAACACACCGAAGAAGCTGAACGGAATGGCGAGAAACACCAGCAGCCACTGCACGGAGCTGCGGAACTGCACGATGAGCAGCAGCAGCATCATTCCAAGGGCGATCAGGAAGGCCAACGGTAGGGAGCTGAACGATTCCTGGTTGTCGGACTCCAGACCGAGGTCGAAGGCCAGTGCATCGGCCTCGAGACCTAGAGCGCCGAGTGCCGCCGCGTCGTAGTTGTTTTCGAAGTACTCCTGGGCTGAGGCCGTGGTGCTGGTGACCGAGTCGTTGTCAAAACGGGCCCGCACCTCAACAAGCCGTCGACCGTCTTCGCGGGCAACCACATCGTTGAGAGCCAGGTCGGTCTCGACGACCGAGAAAGTCTCACCGGTTCCGAGTTCAAGCTGGCGGCCATCGAGGTCGGCCCGCAGAACTTCGCCTGCCGCCTCCAAGGTCTCGATGTCCTCGCCGTAGATCTGCATGGTGAAGGGGAACAGCACCTCGGGCGGGCCGTTTGAGATGGCGGAGAACACGACCCGAGCGTCGGTACGAGCGTCGCCGATCGGCTGAAGTTGGTCGACGAGCTCATGAACCGTCGGGCGATCGCCGATCGGGGTCAGGTTGTACTGGCCCAGAGCCGAGTTGGCGCTACCGATGTAGAGATAGCCGAGCTCAAGCTCCTGGCCGAGAACGTCGGACGCTTCCTGGTTGACCTCCAGGGCCAGGGCCTTCGCATCCTCGATCGAAGTGCCGGGCTCGTAGGTGATCTCGAGTGCGATGTTTATCGAGTCCTTCGACGGGGGGAAGATATTGAAGCCGACACGGGGGGCGAACACGGCAACACCCACAAAGAACAGAGCGAGGCTGAGCAGGAAGCCGCCTGCGCCAACCGCGAGCCCCTTGCCACCACGAAGGCCAGGAAGGGAGGACACTCGACGAGCGACCGCTGATTCGGCCCGGTTCAACGGCCCGTCGGCCCGGGGCGCCCGCAGCAGCAGGAACCGGGCCGCTACCGGGATGAAAATCAGCGAAAGCAGCAGCGAAAGCACCAACGAGATAATCACGGTTATTGGCAGAATGCGGATGAAGCCGCCAAGGATCCCGCCGATGAGCAGCATGGGGGCGAATACCAGAACGGTGGTCATCGTGCCAGACACGCTGGCGCTGCCGACACGTGAAATAGCGCGGCGGATGACGGTGAGGTCATCATCGCCCTCGGATCTGAACGCGTCTATCGCCTCGGTTATGACGATCGCGTCGTCAACGAAGAGACCAAGGGCAAGAATCAGGGCGAACAGGGAGATCGTGTTCAGCGAAATGCCGACCAGGTACAACCCCCCGACCGAGGCCGCGAGCACGGTGATGATGAACAGAGCCGTGATGATCGAGGCCCGCCACGAGATCCAGAGCAAGGCAATGATGGCGACAACGACGAGACCGGTAAGGACGTTGCCCTGCAGCGACGAGATCTGTTGACTGACGAGCGTCGCAAAGTCGATGGCCACCACGGCTTCGAAGCCGTCGGGCAGACCGGCTCGGGCCCCTGCCAACGCCTCATCGGTTGCGTCGCGGATGGCGAGTGCGTCGACGTCGGGATTGGCCTTGATACCGATGGCGATCGAGGGGCGGAAAACGTTGTCGTCTCCGGTCAGCTGATTGAACCCGACCTCGAGCACGACCTCTTCGCCGTTCTCCGGGTTGATGCCGGAATCAAAGACCTCTTCGACCTGAGCGGAGGCGATGTCGGGGTGGGTGAGGTCACCGACGATAGCGTTGGCCGCCGCTTCGAGTTCCTCACCCGAGGTGGTGGTCGAGCCGTAGACGGCGATCAGGATGTCGTATCCCTCCTCGAGAAACTTCGAGGCGTTGATCGACTGGGTGAAGACCTGGGCCTCGGGTGGCAGGCTGAGTCCGGCAAGGACCTCATCGAGCACGGCCGCACCCTCGACGCTGCTCACGCCGCTTTCCAGATTGGCGATCACGGTGAACGACGAGGCCCGTGAAAAGGTCTGAACACTTTCGATTTCGGGGCGGGCCAGTGCGGCCTCGGAGATCGGCTGGGTCACCTCATCGTCGACGCGGTCGGCATCGTCGACGAAGTAGCCGCCGGCCCCGACGGCGATGGGAACGTCGACCGGCGGAAAGCCCTCGCGGGGCATCAGGAACAGGAAGGAAAACGCTCCGAAGCCAAAGACGGCGAGCCATAGCAGCAGCGACTGCTTGGGCCGTGAGGCAAACGCGTTTACTAATCTGACGAGCATCGATGATCGTCCTTCCCGACATGGTCGGAATGGTTGGTCGAACAGTGGCGAGCACTTCTTGCCATCTGCAAGGCAGTGATTCCACACCGCTTTGGCCTCACGGTAGTAAGGAGCAACCATCGACCAGCGCATCGGGTCGATGTGACCTTCTGCACGCCAACGGCGAGGAGCGAGGATGACGTTATCCAGCCTTCAAGCCGGAGCGGTCACCGGCCATGGTCAACCTGGTCGAACCACCAACCGATGAGGACCGCGCAGTGTCGACGAGTTCGTCCATTCGATGGCGGCCTCGTCGATCTCATAGTCACCGAATGTGGTGATGAATTTCTCCAGGCCGGAGCGAAGTTCGAGCCTGGCCAACGCGGCTCCGAGGCAATGGTGAACGCCATGGCCGAACGAGAGAGGATCAGGGTTCTCCCTGTCGAGAAGCAACTCGTTGGGACGGTCGAACTTTCGCTGATCCCGGTTCGCAGCTCCCAGCTGCACCAGAACGTTTGAACCCTTTGGAATGTTCTGACCCCCGAGCTCGACATCGCGGACCGTGGCCCTGGGGCTGATCTTGATTGACGAGTCGTACCGAATCAGCTCTTCGACCGCGTTCGGCCAGAGTTCGGGTTGTCGTTGGATGAGCTCTCGTTGCTCCGGATTGCGGGCCAGATTGATGATGGAGAGTCCAAGAAGGTTCGTCGTCGTCTCGTGGCCAGCCCCCATGATGAACGCCACGAGAGCGATCAACTCCGTCCGGGAGAGCCGGTCACCGTTGTCTTCGGCTTCGACCATGGCCGTCAGGAGGTCGTCCTGGGGATCGGCTCGTCGCTCATCGGCCAAGTTGCCCCAGTACTCGTGGATCTCGGCGATCGTGGCGCTGAGAGCGATCGGATCGAAGTAGGTGAACGGGTTGAGCAACTGGACGAGTTCACGGGTTGTGCGCCGTGACCAGTGCCAGCGGTCCCGGGGTAAACCGAGCATCTCGGCAATGACGGCGACCGGTAGCGGAGCGCATAGACCTTCGACGATCTCCATCGGCCCATCGGATGCTGCCAGATCATCAATCAGGTCATCGGTTCGGGCATCGATCTTGGACGACAGATCCCGGATCCGATTTGGGGTGAAGGCTCGGCTGACAAGGCGGCGGAGCCGCGTGTGATCTGGCGGGTCGATGAACAGCAGCCACAGCCGGAAGAATTCCTTAGCCTGCGGGCTTAGCCGCGAAAACGGCCGAACCTCCAGCAGGACATCGATCTGGGCCCTCGTGACAAAGGCGTCGGAGGACAGAGCGTTTACTGCTTCGTCGTAGCCGGTGACGAACCACTGCTGGTACAGGGCCCGATAGGTCACCGAGCCGTCCGCTCGCATCAGCTCGTAGCCGGGGTAAGGGTCCTTCGCCGCTTCCTCCGAGAACGGGTTGCCCCAGCGGTCTCTCGAAAACAGCGCCTTTGCCAACCACGGGCGACTGACAACACCTCGGATGGCGGGAATCGCAATCTGCTCGACACGCATCGTCGGAGTAGCTCCTCAGTCCTGGGCCGTTCCACGGTGACGCCTGCGACGCACTCCCTGGGAATGACCCGCTCATGTGAATCATTTCACAAGCGGGGCCGACGGTCAATGAGTTGAACAGGTAACAGGAGTCGACTCTCAGGATCGGGGAAGATCACCGACGACCAGGCTGAATGTCCGAGCGTCGAGGTTGGTGATGGTCAGCGTGAGATCGAACACCTCACCACTAGCGGGCTGCTTGAGCGCGCATCCCATCACGAAGTCAGCTGGTAGTACGAGGGCGGCATTGCCACAGTCAACCGAGTCGGCCGTGAAGTTCGAGCCGACCGAGTTGTTCAACGCCGCAGCGGCATCGCGTTCAAAACTCGGCATGGCCGCAGCACTAACCAGGTTGCTTGTCGTCAACTGGATGCGGCCCTCGGGGTTCACCGCTCCGGCCACTTGGATGACCTGGCCCTGCTCCGTGGTTGCGGTACAGCCAAAGGCAGTACCAACGGCGAGCGGGCCGGGATCACTGCAGACACCGGTCAGCGGACCGAGCCCGATGTTGGTTGCCATGTCACCGGCGATCATCTGCTCGGCCAAAGTCTTCGGGTCGACGGAGGTGTCGACCTCAAGATCTGAGGAACAGGCGGCCAGTACCAAGGCCAGGGCAATGGTGGCTAGAACGATGGGTGCTCGTAGGGCCGTCATGGAGAGGCCGACACTTCCTTGCGCTCGAGTGCCAAAACGTTAGCTCCCCTGCGTCCCCAAGTCGCGACAACCACCCCCAGAATCCCTGATGAGGGCCATGATGGCGTTTCCCCTCCAATCCAGCCGCCACTTACTCGTCCGATTCCCGCTAGCACGAGCCCCTGACCAGGACTAAAACAGCATGTAATGGACCTACTCGATCACACGACCTGCTATCAGGCAATCACCCGCCGCGATGCTCGGTTCGATGGCCGCTTCTATACAGCGGTCACCACAACCGGTATTTTTTGCCGCCCGTCCTGTCCGGCCAGGACGCCGAAGTCGAGCAATGTCCGCTTCTACCCCCACGCCGCTACGGCGGCCGAGGCCGGGTTTCGGCCATGCCGGCGCTGTCGCCCGGAGTTGGCTCCCGGCCATCCGGAATGGAACCGCCGGGCCGACTTGGCAGGCCGGGCGCTTGCCCTCATAGAGGATGGAGTTGTCGATCGGCTCGGCGTAGGCGGCCTGGCTTCCGAGCTTGGTGTTAGCGAACGTCACCTGCGGCGGGAATTGACCGAGGTGGTCGGCACCGGGCCCTTGCAGTTGGCCCGAGCCCGGCGGTTGTGGCTGGCCCGACTGTTGCTCGACCAGACGAGCCTGTCGATCACCGACGTTGCCTTCGCCTCGGGCTTCGGCAGCCTCCGCCAGTTCAACGACTCGATCCGCAAGACATTCGACGCCGCCCCCTCGACGCTCCGTCGCCGGGTTGGTGCACCGGGCGGGCAGGGAACGGTGACCCTCCAACTCCCATCAAGGGGAGAACTCCGCTGGGAATCACTAAACGGCTTCTTCGCCACCCGGGCCATACCCGGTCTCGAATCGAGCACTGAAACAGGCTTTCGTCGCAACGTGCCGGGCGGTTGGATCGAGCTGAGCGACGCACAGGCCGCCCTGTCCGGCGATGCCGGCACAAATGCTGCGGAGTCCGCACTGACCGTTACCTGCTCGCTTGACACGCTGAGCGACTTGGCCGACGTGTTGCCGACGGTGCGCAGGGTGGCCGACCTCGATGCCGACCTTGGCCCGATCGAGGAACACCTCAGGGCCGACGACGTATTGGCCGAGCGCTTAGAGACCACACCGCTGAGCAGGCTTCCTGGAGCCTTCGATCGTTTCGAAGTGGCGGTTCGGGCCATCGTCGGCCAACAGATCAGCGTTGCCGGAGCCCGGACCTTGCTCGGGCGCCTCGTCGCCCTCGCCAACGATCACGACCCGTGCGAACCCGGCCTCCAGGTAAACCGATTTCCAACGGCCGAACAGGTGGCTTCGTGCGATCTCGATCAGCTTGGCATGCCAAAGCGACGGCGGGAAACGATCCGCACCGTTGCCCAGGCCATCGCCAAAGGCACGGTCGACCTCGGGCCATTGGCCGATCCTGACGAGACGACGGCCAAACTCGTCGATCTGCCCGGTATCGGACCATGGACCGCCGGCTACATAACGATGCGGGCTCTCAGCGACCCCGACGGCTGGCCCATCGGCGACCTTGCCCTCCGGCGATCATTGGCCGTCGAAGCCGCCGAAGTCGAATCCAGAGCCGAGCGGTGGCGACCCTGGCGTGCTTACGCCGCGCTGCTGCTCTGGCATAGCGACCCAACCCAAAGATCGAATAAACCCCCAGACGAACTGAACCCGTCACCAACTGGAGACAAGAGATGACCATGACGAGCCAAAAGACCAAAAACGCCGACAGCAACGAAGCGGGAGCGACAACCGCAACCCTCATCGCGTACACGACAGAGACGCCGGTCGGGCCGCTCAGCGTGTTGATCGATGACGACATCGTCATCGCTGCCGGATTCACGCAACCAGCCGACTTGTGGGACCGTCTCGACCCCTCCCTTCAACACGAGATGGTCGTGCGCGACGATGTCGGCAAGATCTCGCGTCTTATCGCCGACTATCTCGATGGACAACTCGACGCCCTCGATCGCATCCCGGTCAGCCAACCGGGCACCGACCTCCAGCACGAGGTGTGGTCGGGGCTGCAGGCCATTCCGGCCGGCGAAACGAGAACCTATACCGAGCTGGCTTCGATGACGAGCAAGCCACGAGCCATCAGGGCCGCAGGTACCGCTTGCGGCCGCAACCTCATAGCCCCGATGGTGCCGTGCCATCGGGCCCAACGAACCGACGGCTCATTGGGTGGCTACTACTACGGCCTGGATGTGAAGCGTTGGCTGTTGGAGCACGAAGCGCGCTCAGCTTGATTCGCCAGACACGGGGCTCTGGCCCCGCTGTTTAATGACCACGTCGACTGACAGAGCTTCCGCCAACAACCCGGAGCGTGCGTCGGCGGCGAAGATTTCAACCGCGATGTCTGACCCGTCGGGCACCACCGGCTCGATGATCAACCGGCCTGCGCTCCGACCGTCGCCGTCGCCGCCACTGTCGTCGTCGTCATCGACGTCTTCCACCCGTACTCCGACCGAACCGACATGGGCGGCATGTCGGCGGTCAAGGCCGATGGCGATCCGCAACGTCCCGGCCAAAATCCGTACCAGCTGACGATCGTCGGCGTCGAGTTTGGCGAACTCGGCGTGCTTGGTTGTCGGGTGACTCTTGCGGTGATATCGGGCGATGAGGGCGATGATCTCCGTCTCCTTTTCGGAGAAGCCTGTCAGCTGTTCGCTGTTGCGGATCACGTAGTAAGCGTGCTTGTGATGTCCCGAATGAGCGATGAACATGCCGACATTGTGAACAAGGCCGGCTGTTTCGAGGAGTTCCCTGGCATCGGGGCCGAGGTCGTGCAGCTCGGTGGTGCGATCAAAGATTTGAACCGCAAGCCTGGCCGCCGTTTCGGCGTGGGCGAAGTCGGGATCAAGTTGTATCCCAAGCCGGATCGCGTTCGACCGGCGCAGATCGTGTAGATGGTCAGCACCGGCCGGGAATCGGTCGTAGAGAACGCCCTCCCGGAGAGCGAATTCCGACAATGTCATCTCGCTCAGCCCGAATGCTTCGAAGATTTCATCGAGCAGGAGAACGCCGGCAACGATGATGTCGGCTCGGCGCTCGTCGAGCCCTCGCATCTTGCTGCGCCCAGTCGTCGAGGAGACCATCACCCGCTCCGCCACTTTGGAAAGCTCGTCGCGCGTGAACGAGAACCCGTTCATCTGCTTGGGGACGGGGCCCTTGGCCGCGGCGATCATCGAGGCAACGGCTGTGATCGTTCCCGAACTTCCGATCGCCATCTCGGGACGGTGACCTCCGAAGTCGCGGGCCACGCCGCTGAGGGCGTCGGCCAGGAAGGCGCGGCAACGCTTGATCGCCTTGGCCGAGGGCACCCCCACGTCGTCGAGTGAGCCTGCGATGAACCGACGGTTCAATCGAATGGCCCCCAATCGTAGGCTCCGAGCCTCAACCAGTTCGGAGTTCTCACCGACGATGAACTCGGTGCTGCCGCCCCCGATGTCGACCAGCAGGGTTCGGTGGCCTGCCACCGGTAGAGCATGGATAACGCCATGGTGAATGAGGCGGGCCTCCTCATAGCCGGAGATGACCTCGACCGAAAGGCCTAGCTCGTGGCGAGCACGATCGACGAAGACATGACGGTTCTCGGCCTCACGAACGGCGCTGGTTGCCACCGCGGTGATCTCAGCCCCGAGACTCTGGGCCACCTCGACCATGCGGGCAAGGGCATCGATCCCTCGATCGATGGCCCCCGGTTCGAGGTTCTTCATATCGCCGGCCCCTGAACCGAGGCGGACCATTTCCTTCTCGGTCGTCACTACATCGAAGCCACCGCCAGGGGTGGCGCGGGCGACAACCAGGTGGATCGAATTCGTGCCAATGTCGATAGCCGCGTGCAAGTCGCTCACCTCACCATCATTTCCCCGTAGCCTCGGCTGGTGTGGGATGGATCATTCGGCTCAGTGTGGCCCCTGCGATGGTGGATGTCGCATCGACCGTTCTCTGGGATCTGAAGACTACCGGGATAGCCGATCTCGGCACAGACGACGAGACAAGACTCACCGAGCTGATCGCCGGTTTCGACACCCGGGCCGAGGCGGAGGCTGCAGCCGAGACGATGAAGGTTTGGCAGGGCGACATCCGGGCAGGCACGATTTCGATTGAGGCCGTCAACCCCGACGCTTGGATCGACCAATCCCAAACCGGTCGACTCGACCTGGGCGGCACGTCGACCGAATTCATGATCGGCGGCGCCTTCGGCCACGGCAGGCACGTGACAACGAGCCTTGCATTGGCCCTGCTGGCGATGGCGGTCAAACCAGATTCTTCGGTGCTCGATTTTGGCACCGGCACCGGAGTCCTGAGCATGGCCGCAGCCACGTTCGGCGCAACCAGACTGGTCGCGGTCGACAACGCCACTGAGGCCCTCGCGGTTGCCGAGTCAAACCTGGCCTCGATCGAGACTCCGGCCACCGTCGAAATCGCCGATGGTTTGCAGTCGCCGGCCCACGACGGCCCTTTCGATGTGATCGTGGCAAACGTGCTGCTGCCGGTACATCTCGAGCACGGACCGGATCTGCAGAAGCGACTCGACACCGCTGGATCGCTTATCGTCAGCGGCGTGCTCGTCGAGCAGGAAGCGCAGGTACTGACCTGCTACGGCCGGCTCTGCATCGGCCAGCGTCACCAGCACGACGACTGGTTGGCCCTTAGTCTCAAACACCCCGACCATGGCTGAGCTCATCTGGTACGCGGCCTACGGATCGAACCTGATGGCCGACCGGTTCATCACCTATCTGGCCGGAGGACCCGTTCCACACAGCACCATCGAACGCATCCAGGACGGGAGCCGGGATCCGTCACCGCCAAGGGCCGACGAGGCCATCACCATTCCCCATCGCCTGTTCTTCGCCCGCTCGTCGAAGGCCTGGGGAGGAGGCGGTGTGGCTTTTCTCGACCCGGAGCGCGAACCAACCCGACGAACCCCGGGCCGAGCCTGGCTGATCACGGCCAAACAGTTCGAGGACGTCTACCGGCAGGAGAACGGCCAGTCCGAACCGACAGCAATCGACTACGACGCTCTGGCCGAAGCCGGGACGCTCGACCTGCTCGACACTTGGTACGGCCGTCTCATCCATCTTGGAACCGGAACCGGCGGCCACCCATTGGCCACCTTCACCTGTGCCGACCCGACCCTGCTCGGACCCGAACGTCGGCGACACAACTCCTATGAGACGGTGATGAACCTCGGCCTGGCCGAAACTCGGCCGGACGGGCTCCAGTAGATCGGGCCCGGCCCCCTATGGTTTGTGGCATGGCTGACAGCGGACGAAAGATCTTCGACAATCGAATCACCCGTGAACTCGGTATCGAGATTCCGATCGTGCAGGCCCCAATGGGGTGGATCGCCCGCAGCCAACTCGCCGCTGCGGTTTCGAATGCCGGGGGCATGGGCATCATCGAGACCTCGTCGGGCGAGCTCGATGCCATCCGCGACGAGATCCGCAAGATGAACGATCTCACCGACAAGCCCTTTGGGGTGAACGTGGCCCAGGCCTTCGTTCGTGATCCCGACATTGTGCAGTTCGTGATCGATCAGGGGATCCGTTTCGTTTCGACCTCGGCAGGCGACCCGGCTCGTTACACGGCCCAGCTGAAGGAGGCAGGCCTCACCGTCTACCACGTGGTGCCTACCTTGCGGGGCGCCATAAAGGCAATCGATGCCGGAGTCGACGGCCTGATCGTCGAGGGCGGCGAGGGAGGCGGCTTCAAGAACCCCGATCCGGTGGCCTCAATGGTGCTGCTGCCACTGATCAGATCCAAGGTCGACGTCCCGATCGTGGCTGCCGGGGGCATGCTCGACGGCCGGACGATGGCGGCGGCCTTCGCTCTCGGGGCAGAGGCAATCCAGATGGGCACCAGGATGGTCTCGGCTACCGAGAGCCCGGTCCACGACAACTGGAAGAAGTCGATCACGTCCGGCGGTGAAACCGACACCGTCTTCCTCAATCAGCGCCACTCGCCAGCGCTCCGGGCCCTCAAGACCGATAGGACCGAGGCCCTCCAGTTCGCCGAGCACAACGTATTCGGTGACTTCGGCGATCCCCAGGCCCTCTACTTCGGCGGCGACATGGAGGCGGCCGTTGCGCTCGGAGGTCAGGTGATGGGCCGGATCGACGAGATTCGTCCCGTCGCCGACATCATCGGCGACTGTGCTGAGGAATTCTTCGCCACGATGGACGATCTGGCGTCAAACTACTTGGCCGGCGAGACCGGCAACGGACAAGGGGCAAACCGATGACAGCCCTCCCTGCCATCGTCAACCCCGACTGGCTCGACGAGCGTCTCGATCAACCTGGGCCCGAGGGGCCGATCGCGGTCGTCGATGTTCGCTCATACCTCGACGGGCGGGACGGACATCAGGCCTTCCTCGACGGCCACCTTCCGGGAGCGGTGTTCGTCGACCTCGACAAGGTGCTGGCTGCGGAGGCAAGCCCGGCTGAGGGGCGGCACCCGATGCCAACCCCCGAGGTCTTCGCCGACGGGCTCGGGGCGGCAGGCATTGGAACGAACACGCCGGTGGTTGCCTACGACGACCTCGGCGGCATGATCGCCGGACGTCTGGTCTGGATGCTCCGAATCCTGGGGCTCCCGGCTGCTCTGCTCGATGGAGGTATCGCCACGTGGACCGGCGAGACCGAATCGGGTGAGGTAACGCCTGTTGCCGTCGAGCGGCGACCACAGCCATGGCCGGCCGAGGCCATGGTCGATATCGACGGTGTCGAAGCCCACATCGCCGCCGGTGGCCTGGTTGTCGACAGCCGAGCGGCCGAGCGCTACCGGGGCGAGACCGAGCCGATCGACCCTCGGGCCGGCCATGTCCCGGGAGCGGTCAACGCCCCGTTCGGCGCCAACCTCGACGACGAGGGTCGGTTCCGTCCCCTGGATGAACTGGCCGCCCGATTCGCCGATCTAGGAGCCGACTCCGAATCCGTCTTCTACTGCGGCTCAGGGGTCAGCGCCTGCAACAACGTGCTGGCCATGGAGGCTGCAGGCCTACCTATGCCACGTGTCTTCGTTGGTTCGTGGTCGCAATGGTCGAACGATGCATCACGTCCGGCTCAGACCGGTGACCAGCCCTGACGCCAGCAGCCGGTGCCTCGCCGATGTCGGCTCGGTTCACGATCGGTGCTACAGTCGTCACCCAGCGGGGTTGGTTCTGTCAAGGAGCCCTATATGACGCGCAAACTGCTTCGTCTCTTACTTGGAGCGACTCTTGCCGTTGCCTTCCCGCTGGTCGTTCCTCGTCCGGCCCAGGCCCAGAGCTTCTCGTCGGTCTGCCCGGCCATGACCGACTCGATCACCCGTCTCTATCGGGCCTATTTGGACCGTGAGCCCGACCTCCCCGGCTTCAACTTCTGGGTCGGCTACTACCAGTCGGGTCAGATGAGCCTCGAGGAGATCTCCCAGGCCTTCGCCGAATCGACCGAGTTCACCAGGCGCAGCCTCGTCAGCAACGAGACCTACGTCAGCTGGCTCTACAGCAGCCTGCTCGACCGCCAGCCAAACAACAACGAGCTCGCCCACTGGGTCACCGCTCTCGACGGCGGCTACCCCCGTGGCTCGATAATGCTGACGCTGACCGAGTCGTCGAACTTCGTGCAGCGGACAAACACGGTGCCCCCATTAGCCGGCTACCTGCGCTGGTACCCCAAAGGCACCCACTGGTACTGCAACGTCGGCTCGTCGGACGAGACGGCGGTCAATCCACTGCTCGGCCAGGAGGTGTGGGCCGACTACTACTTCAGGAACCGAGGTAGCGGAGCCGAATCCGTCGGCCTTTGGACACTCGATGCCGAACGCAACATCGAAGCCCAGATGCGGGCCAGTGACACCCTTTCGCCTGGTTTCACCGACTACAACTGGAACGGTGAGTTTCATGGCGATGGCGACTACGGCCGATTCATCCGGGTCCAAGCCGGCCCGAGCACGGATTGGATCGTCGTGTTCTACCCCCGGACCATCGGCGAGGACCGCATCGGCTGGCAGCTCTCCTCCTAGCCTCGCCCCTATAGGCCTGCCTACGGTTTTTGTCGCGATGGTGCTTCTACTCAACGCCTGCTCGACCGGGGGGCAAACCGAGAGCGAGGAAGGCACCGAGCCGGCAACGACGGAAGTGTCCGACGGTGAAGCCGGCGCTGATGGCAGCGCTGACTCCGAGGGTTCGGATACGACCGAGTCGGCGGCGGCCACACCGGCCAGCTCGGCACAACCCCAGACCCTGCCAACCGTGGCCGATGGCGAAACCTCGGCCGAGACCGGCGGCGACACGTCGACAAGCGAGACCGGCCAGCCACCGGCCACAGACCGTGGTGACCTGCCAACCACCGCTGCGGAGTTGGCAGCTGCCATCAATGAAGCCGAGCTTTTTCTCCGGGCACCAGGTGTCGACCAGGCCTCGGCCGGCCCATGGGGTCGCAGGCAGCAGGCGCTCTATCGTGTGTTGGCGTTTAATCCGGAATGGGCGCCGGAGGTGTTGGCCGCCATCGACCCAACGGTCAGCGAAGCAGTTTCCCTCAACTGGGACGCCCGCCAGGAGTTGATCGCGCTTGTGAAGTCGCACGATCTGACCGCAACCCTGCCTGCCTGGCGAATCGAGGCGCCTCGCCCGGCCGATGAGTTGCTCGGCTACTACCGCGAGGCGGAGGAGGCCACCGGCGTCCCATGGGAGATCCTGGCATCGATCAACCTCGTCGAGACGAGGATGGGTCGGATTCAGGGCATTTCAAGCGCAGGAGCGCTCGGCCCGATGCAATTCCTCCCAACGACTTGGGACGAGTGTTGCGACGGCGACCCGACCAACCCCCGCGACGCCATCAACGGCGCAGGCAAGTACCTCGTCCAGCGGGGCGCAAAGACCGATCTCAACCGTGCCATCTTCGGCTACAACAACTCCGACTACTACGTCACCGCCATCACCTCCTATGCCGCGGTGATGGAGGCCGATGCCAGCGCTTACTACGGATACCACGCCTGGCAGGTCTACTACCTTTCGACCGAGGGTCTGATCGTGATACCCGAGGGCTACGAGCAGCCCGAGCCGATCACGGCCAGCGAATGGCTGGCCGCCAACCCCGAGACTCTCTTCCCCGACAACTCACCGTAGGCCCAGGCCACACACAGACACGCTCACACAAGGATGCAGGCCAGGCGGATCGGGCGCTACGGGCTCCAAGTCACAACGTCGCCCTCGGCCACCCGTGCCGGGGGCGTGTCGGCCACGATGAGCTGGACCCAGATCGAATCGGGGGCGTCTGGTGGCTCGGCCTGGTGGCGGCCCGCGAAGGCAAAGGCCGAACCATCGGGCGACCAACCCGTCACCGAATGCACATATTGCTCGAAGAACGGCAGATAGGCCTGGGCCACGACGTCGGTGATGTGGTGGATGGGGGTTTTGACGACAGGCGTTTCGGGGTCGGTCCAGAAATTCCATCGGACCAGCCGATCGGCCGCCGATGGGATCGGTTCCATCCAAGCCAACCGGTCGCTGGTCGGGCTCCACTCCCACCTGAGAACCGGGTCGAGGGTGACAACCTCGCTCGTCTCGGTCACAAGATCGACAATAACCAGACCCGACTCGGCATCGACGGCGGCTGGCGACGCTACCGATATCGACACAAGCCCCTCGGCATGCCGATCCACCGGGGCAGAGACCACAGCGGGCCCACCCTCGCCCCTGTCCAGTTGGTAGGCCACCTTCGTGCGATCAGGGCTGACAACAAACCGCACCTGACGGCTCAACCCGTCGAAACTGACGACGGTTCCCGTCTGGGTGGTCTCAACATCGACCAAAACCAGCCCGGTCGAATCGGCCCCCAACACGGTCCGTTCATCGATCCAGGTCGGTGTCGAGAAAGCGGCCGTCTGTTCGAGAAGCACCGACGTTTCAACAATCGCACCGTCGAGAGCGGAGCGAGGGTCGCTCAGCTCCACCACCTGGGCTCCTCCGACATGGGCCGCCAAGGCGGCGGCGTCGACTGGTGACCAGTGGATGAAGAACGGGGCGACGGTTCCGATGATCGCGGTGTCAGCGCCGGGAGCGACCAGACCCAACTCCACCCCACGACCATTTTGGGCGTTGCGGAGGTAGGCGATCGTTCGGCCGTCGGCGCTCCATTGGAAATAGAAGGCGGGAGGACCGGCGAGAGGTGTCGCAATATCGGGCTGACCGCCGCCGACGTCGGTGACGATCACTTCGTGACCGTCGGCGCTCACCCGGCTCCACGCCAACTTTGCACCAAGGTCCGACCAGACCGGCTGAAGGGCTGCCGACTCGATCCCCTCATCAAGTACCTGCAGTTCGGTGCCGCCTGGTTCGTTGATCGAAAGCCGCATATCCGAGCCAATGGCTAGGAGTCCGGGGAGGCTTGCCACCTGTTCGACGGTCGCGGCGGCCGGCTCAACGAGGGGATCCACCGGTCCATCACCGTCGGGTTCTTGGTCGGAATCGGCTTGGTCGGTCGTTTCATCTTCGCCTCCATCAACACCGCCGCCTTCGGCCGATGAGTCGTCGCTTTCACCATTGCCATCAGGCGTTGATGCTTCCTCGCCGGTGGCGGCATCGTCGTCAAACAGCGGATTCCCGACCGAGCAAGCACAAACCAGCAGGCCGATCACGGCAACCAGAACCAATACCGGATCGTTCCGGGATCGGTGTCGATGAGGGGAGGAGACGATCACTCCAACTTAGATCGACACTGCTCCTCCTCGTCAGCTCGACCCACAACTGCCTGCTGACATCGAACCGAACGGCTTTACCGATTTCGACAACACCAGCTATTAATAGACCCTATGAGTACTGGGGCTGGGCAAGGAAAGGCTGAGGGCGACAACGTCCAGGGCGTCAACTCCGAGCAGGTCTCGGCCTGGCTCGACGAGAACATCGAGGGGGCTCGCGGCCCCTACACCTTCGACTTCATTACCGGTGGCCACTCGAACCTGACCTACAAGGTCACCGCCGGTGATGGCCGGCGCCTGGTCCTACGACGGCCACCGCTCGGCGCCGTCCTGGCAACCGCCCATGACATGGGCCGGGAATACCGGATCATCTCCGGAGTCGGCAATACCGATGTGCCGGTGCCCGAAGCCCTTGGACTGTGTTCGGACGAGTCGATAAACGAGGCCCCGTTCTACATCATGAGCTACGTCGACGGTCACGTGCTCCACGATGCCGAGGTGGCCGATACCGAGATGCCTGATCATGCCGCCCGAGCCGACCTGAGTCGCTCGGTTGTCGACGTGTTGGCAGCGCTGCACACCGCCGAGCCCGATGACATCGGCCTCGGCGATCTCAGCCGCAAAGAGGCCTACCTCGATCGTCAGCTCAAGCGCTGGAAAGGGCAGTGGGAGTCGTCCAAGACCCGGGAGCTGCCATCGATGGACCGGGCCTACGAGCGGCTGGTTGAGGCCAAGCCCGAACAGCGCTACACCGGGGTGGTGCATGGCGACTACCGCCTGGGCAACATGCTGGTCGACCCCGACCGTGGTTCGGTCGACGCGGTCCTGGATTGGGAGCTGTGCACCCTCGGCGACGTGTTGGCCGACATCGGCTATCTCCTCAACAACTGGGTTCAGCCCGGTGAGGAGAGCATCCGTGGAGCCACCGCTTTCCCGACCATGCACGGCGGGTTCACAACCAGGGCCGAGCTGATCGACCAGTACTCGACAAAGACGGGCTTCGAGGTGACAAACGCCGACTACTACCGAGCGTTTCAGAACTGGCGGCTGGCAGCAATCGTCGAAGGGGTGATGGCCCGCTATCTCAAGGGCGTCATGGTCGATGACAACGTCGACACCGGCGAATACAAGATCCAGATCGAGAGGCTGGCCGACGAGGCGAATCTGTTGCTCGACGGTCTCGGGGCCTAGGCCAGCCCGGCCTCAGCCCGCCGAGCGACCTCGGGAGCAGCAGCCGGTCGGCTATTGTCAGCCGCCGTCGTCACACGAGGTGGCGGTCAACGGCGAGAGAAGCGTGTAATGACCGATTCCAGAAAATTGCAGTTCCTTCGCTTCGCCGCAGCCCTGATGGCGGCCGCCCTGCTGGCCGCCGGTTGCGGTTCGAGCGGAGGATCCGACGATCAGTCCCTCGGTGACGGCAACGGCGCCGGGGCAGGAAGCGAAACCGAGGTCAGCACTGACAACGATGGTGACACCGAGACAAACACCGCCGAGGAGGCGACCACGAGCACCAGCACGGCCGTGCGTGAGGTCGAGGAGTCGGCTTCCACCGAACTGGTGGCCGGTGACGCCAACGTCGACCTGTCTGATGCGGCTGAGGTCACGGTCAGCGATCCCGGCGTCGAGCCGCGGGTGGTGCTCAGGACTCAGGTTGTTCCCGGCCAACGTGAGGTCATGGTTATGGCCCAGACCCAGGAGATCAAGCAGGAGATCGGGGGCGAGGCGGTGCCGAGCGCCGGTGCGATCCCGATGATCATCGAGATGGAGTTGGAAGCCGACTCGTCAGGAGGAAGCCTCCTCACCTACAGCTCGATCATCACAAACGTCTCGCTCGACGACACCCTCGATCCCCAGATCGCGGCCCAGGTGCAACCAAACCTTGAGGCCATGATCGGCATGACAACGACCGCCATCCTCGATGAACGTGGCCGAGTGCTGACCTCTGAGATCGGTGGCACCGAGGGGCTCGACCCAACTCTGGTTGCGACCGTTGAGCAGATGACGAGTAACAGCCAGTTCGCCCACCCGCTCCCGGACGAACCGGTTGGCGTCGGAGCCAAATGGCAGATCGCTCAGAACCTCGACGTCAGCGGCCTCGACGTTGTGCAGCTCACCGACTATGAGGTCCTGGCCATCGATGGTTCGGTGGTCGAGCTCGGGCTCGCCACCGAGCAGTTCGTGCCCGCAGGCTCCGAGATGGTTGCCGGCGGAGCGACGGCAACCGTGCTGGCCTGGGAATCGATCAACTCCGGCGCGATCACGTTCGATCTGACCTCAATGGTTCCCATCAGCACCTCCCAGGGACTGGCAGTTCAGGAGTTTGAATTCGGGCCGGGCACGGAGAAAACGGTGCTTAAACAAACCATCGAAACAAAGATCGAGATAACAGCGGGGGGATAGGTTCGAGTCATGACCTCGCGCCCTCGGATACTGGTGACAAACGACGACGGGATCGACTCCGTCGGACTTCACGTTCTGGCGCGCGCCCTAACCGATCTGGGTGAGGTAACCATCGTCGCCCCCGACCAGGAGTATTCGGGGGCCGGTGCGGCCATCGGGGCCCTCCACGTCATCCAGCCGGAGGCTCACAGCGTTCAGATCGAGGGCATCGAGAACTCCTGGGCCGTTACCGGGCCTCCGGCGCTGTGTGTGATGTTCGCCAGACTCGGGGCGTTCGGGCCCCTACCCGATCTGATCGTCTCCGGAATCAACCCGGGGGCCAATGTCGGTAGGTCGGTCTACCATTCCGGCACCGTGGGGGCCGCGCTCACCGGGCGAAACGGACTCATCCCAGGGCTTGCCGTCTCCCAATCGGTTAAGGACTTCGCCATCGAGGGCCAGGGCTATGACGAGATGCTTGCAGGCCAGAAGTGGGAGAGCGCAGCCGCCATCGCAGCCGAACTGGCCAAGGCGATGCTGGATGCTCCGGCCGACGATGTCGGCGTGCTCAATCTCAACGTCCCCAATCTCGATATGGCCGACATGAAGGGTTGGGAGTGGACCGAGGTTGGCCAGACCCCGCCCCGGGCCATGTCGAAGGCCATCCTCGAACCGAAGATCGGCCACGACGGCGCCTTCAAGGTCAAGCTCTCGTGGGGCGACGAGGAGGCACAAGCAAAAGGCACCGACACCGCGGCGGTCCAGGATGATGTGATCTCGGTGACTTGGCTGAGCCGCATCGTTGCCCGCGAACTGTCAACACCCAAAGTCGACGCCGCGCTCGATCGCCTCACCAGACCGTAGGCACCTGGAAACCGGCCTTTCGGGCCTGCATCTCCACCGGAACGGCCAACGGCTATAGTAAAAGCACGGTTCATGTCCCGTGTGGGAGAGAGGTCGATCTCGGTCGGCCCGCCGAAGGAGCAACCACCCCGGAAACTCTCAGGCACCCGGTACCGCACAGGGTGAGCCGCTCTGGAGAGAGCTGACTCCTCCCCACATAGGAGGTAGGTCAGCCACCGAAGGGGAAAACGGGCCCGTTACCGGCCCGCCAATCTCTCAGGTATCAGCGACAGAGGGGGCCGTCTTCGCCATCGTTCGATGGAGGACCCTTCGGCGGGCAGTGTCGATGACGTAGGACCGCTCAACTCCAATCGCTAGGCCCTTGACATGAACGAACAGCCATCAACCGCCACCGCGGCACCGGCACGGGCAACGCCGCTGCACACCCTTCACACCGAACTAGGCGGCCGACTCGTCGACTTCGCCGGCTGGGAACTGCCCATCCAGTACGAGGGTGTCATCGCAGAACACAGCGCCTGTCGGGAACGGGCGGCCTTGTTCGACGTGAGCCACATGGGCATCGTTGAGCTTCGATCGCCGGCAGGTACGGCGCCCGTTTCCGAGGCATTGGAAATGCTGACCCCGGCCTCGATCGCCACCATCGCCGAAGCCCGGCAGCGGTATTCGCTGTTGACCAACGACGCAGGCGGCGTGATCGACGATTGCATCGTTACCAATCGTGGTGGCCATCTGATGGTTGTGGTCAACGCCGCTCGCCGAGACGTCGATCTCGCTCACTTCCACAAACACCTGAGCGGGATCGAAATCGTCGAGCGGACCGATCTCGCACTGTTGGCCCTGCAGGGACCCCAGGCGGTGACCGCCTTGGCCCGACTCAACCCGAGCGTTGCCGATCTCTTGTTCCTCGACTTCGTCACCCTCGATCTCACGCTTGCCGATGGCTCAAACTCGGCCGCAGGCACGATCAGCGGAGTTGGCGTCTCCCGCTCCGGCTACACCGGAGAGGATGGCTTCGAGCTGATGGTGCCGAATGCCCGGGCCGAAGATCTTGCTCGTTCGCTGCTGAGACAGCCCGAGGTTTCGCCTGCCGGGCTTGGCGCCAGGGACACGCTCCGGCTCGAGGCAGGCCTCGCTCTCTACGGTCACGATCTCGACGAATCGACGAGCCCGGTCGAAGCCGACCTGGTTTGGACGATGCCGAAACGCCGCCGCGAAGATCGTCGCTTTCTCGGGGCCGACCGGATCATGGCCGACTACGAGAATGGGCCGAGCCGCAAACGGGTCGGGATCAAACCCACCGGACGTCGACCGGTTCGCGACGACACCGCCCTCCGCACCCCCGATGGCAAACCGGCCGGAGTAATCACCAGCGGCGGCTACGGGCCCACCGTCGAGGGTCCGGTTGCCATGGGTTACGTGCCAACCGAGCTGGCTGTCGACGGCCAGGCATTCATCGCCGATGTCCGGGGCAATGACGTGGAGGTCCACGTTGCCCCGCTCCCCTTCGCCCCCCACAACTACCACCGAGGTTCCTGAGATGACCGACACGTTCACCGATCGCCACATCGGTCTCCGCTCATCCGACGAGGGAAAGATGCTAGCCGACCTGGGCTACAGCACAGCGGCCGAGCTACTGGGCCGAGCCGTTCCCGACTCGATCCAGATCGATGGCTCCCTGGCGGTGCCGGGCCCTCTCACCGAAGCCGAGGCCCTCGGTGCCCTACGGCGCCTGGCCGATGAGAACGAGGTCTTCACCTCGCTGATCGGCATGGGCTGGAACGACTGCATCACGCCGGCCGTCCTCCGTCGAAACCTTTTGGAGAATCCGGCCTGGTACACCGCCTACACGCCGTACCAGCCCGAGATCAGCCAGGGACGGCTGGAGATGCTGCTCACGTTCCAGACCATGGTGGCCGACCTCACCGGCTGCGAGATGGCAAACGCATCCATGCTCGACGAGGCAACGGCGGCGGCCGAGGCCATGACCATGTTGCGCCGTATCTCGAAAACGGGCCGCTCCCGCTTCTTCGTGGATGCCGGCTGTCACCCCCAGACCCTGGCCGTCGTTGAGACCCGGGCGCTGCCGCTCGGGATCGAGTTGACGATCGGCGATCCGACGACCGACCTCATTCCCGAGGAGATCTTCGGCGCCCTGATCGCCCACCCCACCTCCACCGGTGAGCTCATCGATCTCGACCCAATCATCGAGGCCTGCCACGGTGCCGAGGCTCTGGTTGCGGTGACAACCGACCTGTTGGCCTGCTGCATCCTGACCTCGCCCGGCGAGTCCGGGGCCGACGTTGTTGTCGGTTCGGCCCAACGTTTCGGGGTGCCGCTCTTCTTCGGTGGACCTCACGCCGGGTTCATGGCCACCCGCCAGTCGTACGCCCGCTCGCTACCGGGCCGCCTCGTCGGCGTTTCGGTCGATGCCGAGGGAGCACCCGCTTACCGATTGGCATTGCAGACCAGAGAGCAGCACATCCGTCGTGAGAAGGCCACGTCAAACATCTGTACCGCTCAGGCCCTGCTGGCAAACGTTGCGGCGGCCTACGCCGCCTGGCACGGCCCCGAAGGCCTGGTCCAGATCGCCGAGCGGGTCCATAGGGCCGCCGTCACGGTCGCTCGGGAGTTGACAAAGCTCGGCTTCGAAACAAGTGACACCTACTTCGACACGATCAAGGTCTCAACGCCGGGCCGGGCCGAAGAGCTGGCCGAATCAGCCCGCCAGTACCGGATCAACCTTCGGGTCATCGACGCCGACAATGTCGGCGTCAGCGTCGACGAGACCACTACCGACACCACGATCGCGGATCTGATTGCCGCCTTCGGTGGCACTGGTGCCGTGGCGACGATCGAACCGATGGTGAACGCCGAGCCTGAGCTATCCCGAGCCATCCCCGCCGTTCTACGCCGTAGCTCACGTTTCCTATCGCACCCGAATTTCCACCGCTATCGCTCCGAGCACGACATGCTGCGGTGGCTCCGTCGGCTCTCGGATCGTGATCTAAGTCTCGACCGGACCATGATCCCGCTCGGAAGTTGCACCATGAAACTCAACGCGGCGGCCGAGATGGAGCCGATCTCCTGGCCCGAGTTCGCGGCCATGCATCCCTTCGCCCCGGCGGCGCAAACCGCCGGCTATCGGGCCATGATCGACGAACTCGAATCCATACTGGTCGAGATCACGGGCTATCACCGGGTGTCGCTCCAGCCAAATGCGGGTAGTCAAGGCGAGTACGCCGGGCTGCTCGCCATCCAGGGATGGCAGAAGGCCCGGGGAGAGGGTCATCGCGATGTCTGCCTGATTCCATCATCGGCCCATGGCACCAACGCCGCATCGGCCGTTCTGGCCGGCATGCGGGTGGTTGTGGTTGCCTGCGACGACAGCGGCAACGTCGACATCGACGACCTGCAGGCCAAGGTCGACACCCACCGGGCCGACCTCGCGGCCCTGATGATCACCTATCCGTCGACCCACGGTGTCTACGAGGCAACCGTTGTCGAGGTGTGCGAGCTGATCCACGAGGCAGGCGGTCAGGTCTACACCGACGGTGCAAACCTCAACGCCCTCGTCGGTATTGCCAAACCGGGCAGCTTCGGCTCCGACGTGAGCCACCTGAACCTACACAAGACGTTCTGCATCCCCCATGGCGGGGGTGGCCCCGGTGTCGGGCCGGTCGGTGTGGCCGAACACCTCGCCCCCTACCTGCCGAGCCATCCCGTGGTCGGGCCTGCTCACGGCGGAGAGGTCGCCGATGCCACCGATCCTGTCGGTGGTGCGGTGTCTTCGGCCCCTTGGGGCTCGGCCGGCATCCTGCCGATTTCCTGGATGTACGTCCAGATGATGGGCCCCGACGGGCTGCGACGGGCCACCGAGGTCGCCGTGCTCTCGGCCAACTACATCGCCCAAAGGCTGAAGGAGCACTATCCCGTGCTCTACACGGGCATCGACGGACTCGTGGCTCACGAATGCATCATCGATCTCCGTGAGATCGATGATGCGACCGGTGTCAGCAACGACGACGTAGCAAAACGGCTGGCCGACTACGGCTTTCATGCTCCAACGATGTCGTTCCCGGTGGCCGGAACCTTGATGATCGAGCCGACCGAGTCGGAGAGTCTGGCCGAACTCGATCGTTTCTGCGACGCCATGATCGCTATCCGGGCCGAGATCGATGAGATCGCACGCGGCGACGTTGCCGTCGAGGAGAGCGTGCTGCGGCATGCCCCCCATACGGCGGCCATGGTCACCGCCGACGAGTGGACCCACCCCTACTCCCGCAGTCGGGCAGCCTTCCCGCTTGCCGGAATGGCTCCAGACAAGTACTTCCCGCCGGTGGCCCGGATCGACAATGCCTTCGGTGACCGGAACCTCAACTGTTCCTGCCCACCGCTCGACGCCTACGACAACTGAGACAGCGCCGTCAACCAACAGCGCCGTTAACCAACCGAGGAGCGGAAGGCTCGCGAGAGGAGCGGGCTCTTGGCCTGCAGCTCCTCCGGCTCGTCGTCATCGAACTGGTAGTGCCAGGGAAACTTGTCGTCTTCGTCTTCAGCGTCGAAGACTTCGCGGCGCTTGGTCGGGCGGGAGGCCGGAGCCTTGTTCTTCTTGCCCTTGGCTCCCGGGCGGCCGCTGCGACCTTCGGCCGGGTCGTCGTTCTCGCCGTTGCTGAGATCGATCGCATCGGTGCCGTTCTCCGGCTCGTCGGCCTCGCCTGGAGCGGCGGTAACCGGCATCGAGTGGAGTTCACGAGAAACCGGGAAGGTGAATGCCGGTTCGGTTGCCTCTGGCTCTTCCTCGACCGCTTCGCCTTCGACAACAACTTCTTCGTCGTCGAGAGGTCGAGAGTCCTGGAAGAGCGGGTTGCCCTTGGGGCGGGCCTTCGGCGGCGTTGAGACGATTTCACCCGTCTTTGGTCCGAGCGATGGCACCGGGGCCAGGGTCCGGTTGCGACTCCGCAGATCGTTCATCGACCAGCCGAGCGGCGGTGTGGTCGAATCGGCGTGGTGAGGACACAGCGGCACGCCGTCGCGGCTTACCCGAGGGTCGACCAGCGAGATGGTTGAGGACGGCGCGTCGATCTGGAGTGTCGCCGACGATTCACGTCCACATCCAGGCCGTCCGCAAAGAAATACCACTGCCCCAAACGTAGCAGTTTTGGCTGGTGAACTGGAGCCGGAGACCGCTGGGCGGTCACCGACGGTGTTCGCCACCACGTGCTGGCGGTACTGATGACGGGTGGGAACTAGGAGATTCGTTCGTAGGTCCAGGACAGTGGTCGGTGGCCGTCATAAGGCATCGTGCCGTGGAACACCCGCCGGTCATCGTCGAAGACAAGCGGTACGAAGTGCCGATCACCGGCCCACATGGCCAAATCGGCGTCGGCGCGCACCTCGGCGTCATGGGAACAGGCGGCCAGAAGCCGGTCGAGGGGGATCCATTCCAGGGTGCCTTCCTCGTTGTGGTCGGGGATCTCGCCCGACCAGGCGTCGACGAGGAACACGAAGCCCATCCACTCCTCGCGCTTTGGCCCGAAGTTCGTCCAGGTAATGGTGCCCCGAAGCTTGATGGAGTCGAGCCCGATGTTCGCCTCCTCCAACAGTTCCCGTCGCAGCCCGGCAACAACGCTTTCGTCGGGCTCCAGCTTTCCGCCGAGGCCGTTCATCTTGCCGTAGTGATCGTCGTCGACCCTGGCGTCACGCCGGATCATCAATACCCGATCGCTCGACCGGTCGAGGATGTAGGCGAGCGTTCCGATGATTGGAGTGAAGGCCACGGTGCGCGAAGCTAGACGCTCCCGAGCCAAAACTTGCGATGCAACCAACTCAAACCGGCCACCTGAGGGTCCCCCTCAACAACATCGACGTCGGCACCCACACCGGGGCGCCGACAAACGGACAATCGCCCGTGAGCTCCGAGGCACCACAAGAACTGTCGATCGAGTACGCCCGTTGGTCGTCCGCCGACCGGCAAAGCTCGCCCTCGGCTATCAACGACGATCCGGTGGTTGTGATGTTGCACGAAGGGCTCGGCTCCGTCGCCCAGTGGCGCGACCTCCCGGGCCGCGTCAACGCCAGGACCGGGCTCGACGTGTTCGCCTTCAATCGGTGGGGTTACGGCAGCTCGACCCCGGCAGCCAATGGGTTCGGCGTAGGTTTTATGCATACCGAGGGTTTGCATCTGCTGCCCCGGGTTCTCGCCGCGGCCGGAATCGAGCGACCGATCCTCGTCGGCCACAGCGACGGCGGATCGATCTCGCTCATCGGGGCCGGAGGCGGGTCGGTATCGCCCCTGGGGGTGATGGTGATCGCACCCCACATCTATGTGGAGGCCGAATGTGCCGCCGGGATCGTATCCATCGAGACCAAGCGGGACCGCATCATCGAAGGTCTCTCCCGCTATCACGACGATGCGGCTACCACCTTCGCGGCCTGGAACAATGTATGGCTGCATCCCGACTTTCAGCGTTGGGACATAAGGGAGTACCTACCGACCATCACCTGCCCGGTGCTCGCCATCCAGGGAGCCGACGACGAGTACGCAACCGACGCAATGGTCACCGGCATCGACCAGGCGGTACCAAACAGCAGAGGGGCGCTGCTCGTGCCCGATTGTGGCCACATCGCCCACCGCGACCAACCCGACGTGATCACCGACCACATCGTCGAGTTCGTGAGGTCGCTCGACCTCTGACCGGTTACGTCCGTGGCGGTGTGTGAATCGAGTTGCTTGATCAGAGGCCCGAAGTGCCGATGGTCGACGGTGACCGCTGTCGATGAACTGCCACCGATGACGCCTTACGGGGCTCGCTACGAGCCTCCCGAGGGGCTCAAGCGCCAACTGATGGCACAAGCCCGGGATGGCTTTCGTACCTTCGGCCAGCTCACTGCAGGCCTGCGGGGTCTCCCCGACTATCTGATCATCGGCACAAAACGTGGCGGTACGACGTCGCTGGCCCGCTGGCTGCTCGAACACCCTGAGGTTCGCTCCCTTTTTCCGTCGAGAGAGAAGCGCAAGGGAACGTACTACTTCGACGTCAACTACGAGCTTGGCGAAGACTGGTACCGCTCCCACTTCCCGACCAGGGCGGCAAACACCCTGGCCGAGCGTCGCCGCGGCAAGTCACTGATGGTCGGCGAGGCAACGCCCTATTACCTCCACCATCCGCATGCTCCGATGCGCGCCCGCCAGTTGGTGCCTGGAGCCAAGGTGATCGCCCTGCTCCGCGACCCGATCGACCGGGCCCAGGGCCACTGGGCCGAGCGAAGCCGCCAGGGGGTTGAGACGCTCGACTTCAACGAAGCACTGGCTGCGGAGGCCGGACGTCTTGAAGGCGAGGAGCAACGTATGCTTGCCGATCCTGGCTACGTCAGCTTCGCCCATCAGCACTTCTCCTACCTGGATCAGGGTCGCTACGCCCGAGGCCTGCGACGTTGGATGGACTGCTACCCCTCCGACCGTCTGCTGGTGCTACGGAGCGAGGACCTCTACGCCGATCCGGCCACCGTCTACAGCCAGGTTCTCGACTTCCTCGGTCTCGACCCTCACGCTCCCTCCGAGCTGTCCGGCTGGAACCGCACAAACAACAGCAAGCTCGACGACGAGCAGAGGCGGCAGCTCAGAGCGGTGTTGCGAGCCGATATCGATGAGTTGGAACAGCTCCTCGGCCGATCGATGGATTGGGTATGACCGCCAGCCAAGCGGCCGGCACCCATACCGGCACCAATACTGAGACCAACGCTGAAACCGAAGAGCGGGAAACCATCGATTCCGGGGCGCGCCAGAAGGTGCTGTTCATCGGCGGCCTTGGTCGTTCAGGATCGACGCTGATCGAGAAGCTCCTCAACGAGATCCCTCAGACTTTCGCCGTGGGAGAAACGATCCACCTGTGGGAACGGGGCATCGGCAATCAAGAGCGCTGTGGCTGCGGCGAACCATTTGCCACCTGTCCCCAGTGGTCGGCTGTCGGCCAAGAAGCGTTCGGCGGCTGGGACGAAGTCGACCTCGACCGGGTGATAGACCTGCGGTGGACGGTCGACCGGTCTCGACAGCTTCCCGTCATCACCAAGGCCCTTCGACGCGGAGCCCCAACGGTCGAACAGGGCCGCTACCTGCGCTACCTGCGACAGGTGCTCCGGTCTGCGGCGAAGGTTGCCGGCAACCCGGATGTGCTGCTCGAATCCTCGAAGCACCTTTCAACCGCGGCGATTCTCGCCCTCGACGATTCGCTCGACGTGCGGGTGCTTCACCTCGTCCGCGATCCTCGGGGTGTTGCCTATTCGTGGACGAAGCAAGTCGAGCGCCCCGAGGCCGACGATGAACTCATGCCGAGGTACAACCCGGCCCGCACCGCCGGCCGTTGGATGAGCGACAACCTCGGGTTCGAGGCCTTGGCGAAGCGGGTGCCGACCCATCGGCTCCGCTACGAGGATTTCCTGGCCGACCCCCGAGCTGCCATGACCGACATCGGTCGACTGCTCGACATCGAGCCCTACGACCTCGACCTCAGCTTCCTCGACGGCGACACCGCCACCCTGTCGACGCCGATGCACTCGGTGGCAGGCAACCCCCTTCGTTTCGGAGGCACGGAGCTGAAGCTCCGACTCGACGACGCGTGGAAGACCGAACTCGAGCAAACACAACGCCGACTGGTGACCTCCATCACCGCCCCGCTCCTCCTGCGGTACGGCTATCCGCTCAACTCCTAAGGACGCGTACCTGTCGGGGGCCCGCCTTGCCCAAAGCCACAAAGAGTGATCTTTTTGGGCCGATCAACGCGAAACGTTTTGGACCGCGACTAGCATCTGAGCCCGGGAAGGGCTGAATAGGAACGGACCCAGTGTTGGCGTTGCTCAGCACCAAACGGTCTCCCGGGCCTGTCCGCCGAAACGACACCTAGGAGAGCGACGTGGACAGCCTCAACGATGCGGACCCAAAGCCGACTGAAACGCCGTGGTTCAAGAGCAGCTACAGCACCAGTAACAACTGTTGTGTGGAGGTCAGCGTCGTCGGTGGTCGGGTGTTAGTGCGTGACAGCAAGGCGAACGATGCTGACGATCAGCCCGTCTTGACCTATCTGCCCGGCGAGTGGGAAGCATTTGTTGCCGGCGTAAAAGCCGGCCAGTTCGACCTGTAGCGACCGGCGGCACCGTGTCGCCAAAAGACTGCTCCATCGGCGACAAAGCGCTCCTCGCTATCACAACCAAGGTCGCCAGCACCACCAAGCCAGTGTCAGGCCGAGCACCGTCTAGGTGACGACGCGGCAGCTTCATGCAAAATCCTGGGAGCCAGAGTTCACCAAAACGCTGTTGCGTCGCTCAATCTGGACTACCCGTCATGCGGGTGTTAACTTCTTACCGTAAGAGGTGTCTCGTCAAGAGCACGCGACTACATCGCCGTCAACACGCCCCTATGAGGGGAGCCTGCAATGGGATGCGCCCCCGATCTCTTCAAGAACGCCGAGGTCCGCCAGGAGGCGCTGCGACAACTCGACCTGGCCTTTGGAGACGACGACCATAAGCTTCTGTCTCTCGACGAACTAGCCCTCGCGGCCATCGAGGAGTTGGCGGCCGATGCCACCGACTCATCTATTGACGAAGACTGACACCACTCAGTCCGTTCGCTCCTTTTTTGTGCCCGGTTCAAGCACGGCCTTGAGCCGATCCGTCGCCTCCAACTTATGCTGATTGACCGTTCGTACCGACAAGCCGAGATGATCGGCGATCTCACGGGTTGAGAGGCCGTCGACGTATACCAGCATGGCCACGTCTCTGGTCCGACGCTGCAGGCATTCGTCAATCAATCCGGCAACGAGTCGGCGCCCGAGGTAACGGTCGACGTCGGAAGGTTGGTGGTCGGTCGGTCGGCGCACTCCCGGTCGCTCGCCGACCGCATCGCCAATCGCAGCGGGCTGCGCGTCGCGTTCTCGGATACGCCGCCGGTGCTCGGCACGACGAACATCGCGGTGAGCGTTTCGGGCGGCGACCGCGATGTAGGCGTGCCAGGCCTGCCGAGCGCGGGACCGGGCTCGAGCGATGTGGGGCTCGTTCCATTTGATGGTGAAACGCTCAGCGACGATCTGTGCTACATCATCGATCTCGGCGCCCGACGCTCCTGCTCCAGCTGCACCCGATCGTGCAATTTCAAGGATCTCCGCCGCCTCGTTGTCGGTGGGACGGGCGTCTTGGACGGATGGGTTGATCTGATGTGGGCGTTTGGGAGGGGTCACTGGCGGGCTCCCTGGGGTTCTCTGACCACAATGCTGACATGCCGACTGGGCACGTCACAAGTTAGGTACTATCTTCACGCTCACGCTTACGTAAGTCGATGGAGACGAGCGAATGCCCAGAGCCTCCCCTACCGTCGCCCACTTTGAGTTTGCCGCTCGCGTACGCGGGCGACGAGAAGAGCTCAATCTTGCCGCCACAGCCGTGAGCAGTCATTTGGGCTTCTCAAGGAACTTTTATTCGGCGATCGAAAATTCCCGCAGCCTCCTCGCGGTCTCCAAACTGATGCTCTTGCTGGAAGTTCTGCAGTTCAACGAGGTCGAATCTGCCGAGTTGAGCGAGCTACTCGAGGTGGCTCGAACTCCGGGCTGGTGGCAGCCCTACGCCCCCCTGGTTAGTGAAAGCGTTGCCCAGTTCTTCGGCCTCGAAGTGGCAGCTTCCACAATCCGCTCGCACGAGAGCCTGGTTTTTCACGGACTGCTCCAAAGCCCCGACTACGCCCGCAATGTGATGAGCGCTGCTCCCGACGTCAGCGTCCTCGATGTGAGCCGTAGTCTTGATTTGAGGCTTCGGCGCCAGGAAGAGGTGCTCCGCAGCCACCCTTTGCCCGAAATGACGTTCCTGTTCGGAGAAGCCGTCCTTATGCAGCGCTTCGGTGGACGCGAGGTATTGCGAGGTCAGTTGATCCATCTACTTGACTTGGCTGATGAAGTTGGACCGAGGCTTCAACTACGGGTTCAGAGCTTCAACGAGACCCCAAAGGGTCTGGTCTCGGCCTCGACCCTTGTACTGCTCGAATTCGACAGTCCCCATTTGGGGATGGTCGCCTACGGCGAGGCGGGTGTGCCGCAAGTCGTGACCGACGACGCCGAGGTCGAGGTCTTTAGCATTGAGTACGAACAAGCCCTCACCTCCAGCCTCGACAGTGACCAAACGCGAGCTCTGATCTCGAAACGGATCCGGGATTTGGAATAGCGCAAGACGCTAAGGACGCGACGGCTTGACTCGGTCGCTCAGCCAATCACGCGGCCGTCGCGGCATAGCACACCTTCGGCTGCCAGCATCTTGGCGTGCTCGTCGGGATTGTGGGGTTTGAGCTTGCCTGCCGCGGTGACGACCCGCCACCAGGGCAGCCCCTCGATGCGGGCCAGGATGTTGCCGACGGCACGGGCCGCGCCCGGATAGCCGGCCTCGGCGGCCACATCTCCGTAGCTCAACACATCGCCAGGCGCAGTGGTTGCCAACACGTTGATCACTGCCTGCTCGAAGTCTGTGTACTCGGCCACCAGAAGACCGCTATCCGGCTTGTTGTTCGGCCCACCAGGCGTCGAGCCGAGCCTTGATGTCGGCTTCGTCGAGTACGCCGTCGGTCCGCTTGAGTTCAAGCAGGAATTTCAGGGCTCGCCCGATGTCAGGACCAGGTTCGAGATCCAAGTAGGCCATCACGGCCTGACCGTCCATCTGCGGTCGCTCAGCGGCTTCACGATCCTGGCGGGCGAGCTCAAGGATGCGCTCCTCCATCTCATCGATCTGGCGTTGCAGACGATCGGCCTTGGCCCGGTTGCGGGTGGTGCAGTCGCAGCGGACCAACTCGTTGAGGTAGCCGAGAAGATGGCCCGCGTCGCGGGCATAACGCCGAACGGCCGAATCGGACCAGCCATCGGCGTAGCCCTTGAAACGACCAGAAAGCCGAACCAGCTCGGTCACGTCCTTCACAAGCGGCTGTTCGTAGCCGAGCTCGCGAAGGCGGGCCCGCGTGATTTTGGCCCCCACTGCTTCGTGATGGCGGAACGTTACGCCACCGTGCTCGAAGGACCGGGTGGCAGGCTTGCCGATGTCGTGGAAGAGGGCAGACAGCCGAAGGGTGAGATCGGGGCTGGTCTTGGCCGTCACGGCGATGGTGTGGGCAAGCACGTCCTTGTGGCGATGGATTGGATCCTGCTCAAGGCGCAGCGCCATCAGCTCGGGCGCCACCTCGTCGGCGAGCCCGGCGTCGCACAGGGTCCACAGAGAATCGGTTGGATCCGGGGCCATGAGTGCTTCGAACAGGATCTGGCGGCGCTCATCGGTGGAGCGGTCGGTGTCGAGCGACAGGAGACGCTTTTTGTCGCTCTCGCGGAGATCGGGACGAGCCGGATCGGTATCGACGTCGGCCCCTGACTCAGTGGTCTCGTCGAACGGGGTCTCAAGATCGTCGTCGGCGAGATCCGTGGTGTTTTGCGCTGTCATGGCACCTCCAACCTAACGTCTGAGGGTCCGAATGGCCCTTGTTTATGCCGTTGCGGGCGGCCGCTAAGGGGTGCTGCGATCAAGCTCGACGGCGACTGGGAGGTCGCGACTTGAGATGCCGAGCGACAGCTCACGTTTGGTGGCGTCTTCGGTCCACGAGGACGATCCGGTATCCCAGCGGGCAAAAGCCCTGGCCGGGATCTCGATGACGGCGTCGACCGTCTCGCCCGGAGCGGGACGCACCGATACGAAACCGGCCAACGTCCGGATCGGGCGGGACGCATCATCGGACGAGGCTGAGAGATAGGCCTGCACCACACACTTGCCGCTGCGTTTCCCCGTGTTGGTTACCGGGATTGAGACCGTGACCGATGTGCCGGTTGCAGAGGTCCCGCCACCCTCGGGTATGGGGGAACCGAGGCCGAAGCTGGTGTAACCGAGTCCGAAACCGAAGGGGGCCAGCGGGGCCACGTCGTTGCGGTCGTAGGCGCGATGGCCGATGAACAGCCCCTCGCTATATGGCAACAGGGCACCAGGTCGGGGACGGCCGGGCTCGGGTATCGGCAGCTCGAATGGGGTGTTGGCAAGCAGGCGGGGCCACGTCATCGGCAGCCGTCCGCCTGGCTCGGCTTCTCCGATGAGCACGTCGGCCAGGGCGTGTCCAAATTCTTGACCCGGATACCAGGCCACCACCACGGCGGCCACCTCATCGATCCAGCCGGCAACGTCGACAGGGCCGCCGGCGTTGATGACCACCACCGTGTTGGCGTTGGCGGCCGCAACGCTGGCAATCAGCTCGTTCTGTCGACCGGGAAGGGTGTAGGCGGATCGGTCGTGCCCCTCGGTCTCCCACTCGTTGTTCAGGCCGACAACCAGCACGGCCACATCGGCGGCCGAGGCGGCGATCACGGCCTCTTCGATCATGACTTCTTCGTCTAACGGAGCCAAATGGCCGAATCGAAGTCCAACCAAGGGCAGGCTCCCGCTCATCGCCCATTCGACGACAACGTCGGCCACCGAACCTGCGGCTAGATCGATCTGGCCGACCACCTCGGCACTGGCGTACTGGAAGAAGGCGTCACCGGGCTTGGGGGCGTTCCAGTTGTCGGCCACCACCTCTCCGTTGACGATCACGCGTGAACGCCCGACGGCCAGCACACCGAACAAATGGGATCCGCCAACCCCGATCGGAAGCTGGGCGCTCCAGCGCTGAGCGACCACGCCCTCGGTACGAGTGCCTTGCATGAAGGCACCGATCGACCTGGTGGTACGGGTGAGCAGGGACTCCCCCTCGAAGTCGTCATTATCGAACTCGTCGAGACGAACCGCACGGTCTCCGCCTTCGAACTCTCCGGCGGGGACGACAGGTAGATACCGATGGGCCAGGCAACCATGATGAACCGAGACCCGTTCGGCACCGAGGGCGCCGATGAGCCCTTCGATCGGTGACACCACATGATGGGCCGGGACCTGGGCCGAACCACCACCCTGGATGACCGCACCGTCGGCGCTGTTCGGCCCGATGAGGCAGAGAGAGGCGGTTGCCGATTCGTCGAGCGGCAACAGGCCGTTGTTTGCGAGCAGCACCATGCCCTCGGTGGCGGCCCGCCGGGCCAGCTCACGGTCTTCCTTGAGATCGATCGATTGTTCCGGCTCGGGCTCAATCACGCCAAGCCTGTCGACCCGGGCCGCCAGATCGAGCACCCGCCTGACCCGGGCGTCGAGCACGCTCTCGCCGATTTCGCCCTCCTCGATCGCTTCGAGCAGATGAGGACCGAGGGCGACGGCTGGACCGGGCATCTCGAGGTCGAGGCCGGCCAACACCGGACGTGAGCGGTGGTGGGTGGCACCCCAGTCCGACATCACGAGGCCGTCGAAGCCCCACTCCTCACGAAGAAGGGTGGTGAGCAACCACTCGTGTTCGGTGCAGTGGATTCCGTTGAGCATCGGATAGGACGCCATCAATGACCAGACGCCTGCTTCGACCACGGCTTCGAACGGGGCAAGGTAGATCTCGCGGAGAACGCCATCATCCACCTGGGACGAGACGGTCATCCTTGCGAACTCGACGTCGTTGGCAACGAAGTGCTTCGCGCAAGCAGCGACGCCTTCGCTCTGCACACCGTTGACGTAGGCAACGGCCAACCGAGCGGTGAGAAACGGATCCTCGCCGAACGACTCGAAGTTGCGTCCGCCCAGCGGATGACGGGCCATGTTTATGGTCGGGGCCAGCAACACGTTGGCCCCTTTTCGTCGGGTCTCGAGGCCGAGCAGGGAGCCGACTTCGGCCACCAGGTCGACGTCGAAGCTGGCGCCAAGCCCGATGGCGGCGGGTAGGCAGACGGCGGTGGCGCCGGTTGTGGAGTCGCCCCGAGCCCCGTTCGGACCGTCGGTGACCTTGACCGAGCCGATTCCGAGGCGTTCGACCTCGGCCGTCTGCCAGACGTCGCGACCCGACAGGAGGGCGACCTTTTCCTCGATGCTTAGCTGTTGGAGCAACGACGTTGGTTCAGGCATAGTTGCTTTCTATCGCGGCTTCCCCGCCGACCTGCGATCACGGCGGGGGCCGTCGACATCATGGGATCAGGGGCATTCGGCGCGACTTTTTTGCGCGTTCAGCCGTCATTCCTTACGGAGGCAGTCACACATCAGATGGTGAAGCTTGTTGTTAGCCACTGATTACCTCTAACTTCGCTACTAGACTGAGCCCTTCAACTATGAAACAACTCGTTAGCGTCCTTCTGGCCGGTGGCCTTTTACTGGTGGCCGGCGTCGTACTCGGCCAGAGCGGGCTGCTGTCGTTTTCCGGCCCCCAGATCATTCCCGACTTCACCGAGGTCGACGTTGAACTCACGCTTCCCTCCGAGGCCCGCATCGTGGCCGTCGAGCCGATCACACTCGACTGCCGGGCCCGTGTGCACGCCGAGGTTCCGGTGGTTGGGACCCGGGAGCACCTTGCCTTCGGGCAGGTCTACCGCACCGACCGCGTGACCCTCGACGCAGTCGGCGACGTCGACACCTGCGTCGACGGCAGCTCGGCAACCATCTTCCGCAACGGCGACGGCACCACCGACGTGGTGATCGCCGGTGAGTCGATCGTGTTCGTTCGGCCCCGGGTCAACACGGTCGCCACCGCCGATTCCCTCACCGTGTCGCGTGGTCTGATCGGCAAGATCACCGACATCTTTCCCTGGGTCGACGACAACCTCGGCCTCACTCCCCTGGCCTACGCCTATGCCCAAAACGTGATCGGCAGCAGCGAATGCATGGAGACGGCCTATGCGGTAACGCAGGGCATCCTGATCGACGCCTATCGCGAGCAGTTCGTCGAGCAGGGCTACGATCCAGACAAGCTCGACGTGCGCATCGACGGTCAGCCGAACTTCACCGATCCCGACGAGCTCGACATGGGCAACGTCGACATGCAGGTCGGCACGGGCGAGATCAGCTGTGTTGCCAGCGATGACCTCGGCGGCGTCTCCAGGGCCAGCGACCTCTGAGTCCGACGCTGATCGCAGACCTAAACCGGATCCCGCCAACGTCGCCGGGCATCTAGGTTGTATGGCATGGATCCCCGTGAAGACGTCGTGGTGAATGACCGGCTGGTCATTCCCGCGGCCGAACTCCAATGGCGGTTCTCACCGTCGGGAGGGCCAGGGGGCCAGCACGCCAACACGTCGAACACCCGAGCCGAGGTGGTCTTCGACATCGGCGCGTCGAGTGTGCTCAGCAACACCCAGCGGGCACGCCTACTCGAACGGTTCGGGCCTCGACTCTCTGTGAGCGTCGACGACACCCGCTCCCAAACCCGGAACCGCCAGACGGCGTTGGAGCGCATGGCGGCCCGACTGACCGACGCCCTTCGGCCGACTAAGAAACGGCGGGCCACCAAGCCGGGGCGAGGGGCCAAGGAACGCCGGTTGAGGAACAAGCGTCAGCGTTCTCAGCTCAAAGCTGGGCGGCGCGAGCGCCACGACCGAGACTGACGATCTCAGCCGTCGTCGGTCGAGCCCGGGGTATCGATGGTGTAGGTATGGTCCTGCTCGATGAGCAACGTTCCGGCCGAGTCGGCCAGCGGGTTGCCTGCGCAGTCTGAAGCCTCGACCACCGCCTCGCCACCCGGCATGTCGATCGTGATCGAACCTCCGGCCGGAATCATCTCACCCTCGGCCAACTCGTCTAGACCGACCTGGCCCGAGCCCGCCGGGTTGATGGCAAGACCGCACACGTCGAGATCGGTCACGTTCTCCCAGGTGGTCGGGAACACGGCGACGGGGTCGTCGGTCAGCACGATGCCCTCGGCGAAGACCAGCTCCCCGGCCAGGAAGAAGCCGAGCTCGTAGAGGCCCGGGTCGAGGCCATCCTGTTGGTCGATGGCGCACATCCAGAAGTTGCTGCCGTCCTCGCCGAAGTCCCAGGGCTGTTCGAGCAGGCTGTATTCGTCGATGATGCTGCCGTTCAACCACCAAATCCCATCCCAAAGGGCGCCTTCGGGTATCCCGCCCCAATCGACGAACAAACACAGTTCGGAGACGCCGCCCGTCGCGGTGACGATCTCCTGCGACGGGCCGTTGTTGTCTTCGCCGAGGCTGAATCGGGGGCGCGACATCCTGACGGTCGAAGGGTCGACCTCGACAACGACCCGGGCCGCCTCGATGGGCTGGGTCGGCGCCACCCTCGCCTGATCGACAAGAGCTCTTGCCAAGTTGATGGGCCTTAGCCCGTTGAGGAAGCCCCCGATGGGCACGCAGTTGTCGGCTTCGTCTACCTCGCCGTCGCCGTTGGTGTCGGCCAGGGGGCGGCAGTCGACGGCTGGGCCGCTCTCGCTGGCGCGGGCCTTGGTCGGGATCCCGATCAGGCGACCTTCGGAATCGACGGCGGCACCACCGCTGTTGCCTCCGGCGATGGTGGCATCGGTCTTGATGAGGGCCCGGTCGCCTATGCCGGCCTGGGCGGTGAAGCCGCTGACCGAGCCGTTGGTGAAGGTGATGGTCTCGCCGCCGATCTCGGGGTAGCCGAGGATGCGTAGGTCGTCACCGATGCCGAGTTCATCGCTGTCGCCGAGGCCGAGGGCGGGGAAGGTGGCCGGTAGGAGCTGGGCCGGATCGAGCGAACCCGTGATCCGCACGACGGCCAAATCGACCTCGGCGTCGAGGGCGACGACCTCGGCCTGGTAGAGCAATTGGGGCGGTCGGCCTGCGTCGTCGGTGACGGCGACGCCGAGTTTGGAGAAGTCGCAGATGTTGTCACTGGTGACGACGTGGGCGTTGGTGAGTACAAGCCCGTCGGCCGAAACAAAGGTGCCAGAACCCGAACACAGTGGCTCACCCGCGGCATCGAGCCCGAGTATTTGGACGGTGGCCTGGGCGAGCTCGTCGACGGAGGGGTTTGCGACCGTGTTGTCGCCCGGTCCTCCGAACGCCGACCGGTCGGATTCGTCACCCGAACGCAGCTGGGACACAAACCAGATGCCGACGGCGATGAGCACCAGGACCGACCCGATCATGAACACCCTCGGCCACCGAGGGCTGGACGACTGCTGTTCGAGCCGACGCAAGTAGGGGCGGGCGTTTACCGAATCGAACTCCTGCACGGAGTCGATCTGCACCTCGTAGCCGGGTTGGCCTCCTGGACCTAAGGCGCCGCCACCGTCTTGGCTGGTGGCCCCGGGATAGGCTCCCCGTTCTTCTCGCTGGGGGACCGGGCCGGTGGTGACGGGCGACGGATTGACAACAACAGGCATCTGCACCGTTGGCTCATCGTCGTTCGGGCCGCCGAGGATGGGCCCTTGGCCTGGGCCGCCCCGATCGGGCGCCCAACTGTCTTTAGGCCCCTGTGGACCCGACGGACCCCGTGATCGGGGCCCGGTTGCATCGTCGTTTGTCAACACCAACCCCCGGGTCAGTCACCGACAAGACTACCGGCCACCCGGAGAGCACCGGGTGCGATGGTCCAGGTGGTGGTCAAATCGCCATCAACTCGATCAAGCTGCTCGCCGTCTGCCCAGAGCTCCGCAGACGAGGTGAGCCCAATCGTGCGACCACGAAACACCGAGACCGCGGGGTGATTGACATGACGACCACTGAACACGGTTGGCAGAACCCGAGCGAATTCGAAAGGGGACGTCGGGCCGACAACGGTCACGTCGAGCAGCCCGTCGGTGGGTCTGGCATCGGGACAAATGGCCATGCCGCCGCCGAAGTACTTGGTGTTTCCGACGGCGAAGAGGTTCGAGCGAAGTCGGTGGAGTTCACCGTCGACGGTGAGTTCAAGGTCGAACGGCTTGAGCTTCGGTAGCTCGATCAAGCTGGCCACCGTGTAGCGGTGTTTGCCTGGCGGGAACCGCATGTCGTTGGCCCTAGCGTTGACCCGGGCCGAGAAGCCGGCGGTCACCACGCTTGCCACAAGGTGGCCGGCACTTGAGGAGATCAGGTCGATCTCGACCGGCTCGGCCAGCGCGGCATCGACCGCCTCCTCGATCCCGGTCGGCAGACCGAGCGCACGAGCAAAATCGTTGCCGGTACCCACCGGGATGATGCCGACCGTGATATCGCTTCCAGAGATCGCAGCCAGCGAATAATGGACTAGGCCATCGCCACCGGCGATCATCAGTCGGGTGACGCCACCGCGACGGACCTCGGTGACCGTGGAGGCGATTGCTTCAGGTGACGGTGGTCGAAGTTCGACAACATCGTGCCCACGAGCCGCCAATGCACTGCGAATTGCCAGATCAGCAGCGGCCCGGTGCTTGGTGACAACGGAGGGGTTAAGCAGCAGGTGAACGGTGCTCATGGGAACTCAGACGCTAGTCGAAGGAAACCCCCAGGGAGATGTGGGGTGCAGCCCCTATTTACCGATTCACAAAAAACCCGAAAGATGACTCCATCGCCCAATTGTGTCGGCCTTCCGCCGGCCAAGCAGCTCCTTCTCCGATCAGGCACCCACCCATGACGACCATCGAGATTCCTCTCAACGAGTTTCCAAGCCGAACCGACCTCGAACGCGAAGCTCGTCACCCGGTTCCGTCGCAACCTTCCACGTCGCCCAGTGGCCGTTCGTTCGACGATGTCTATAACGACAAGTTCGACAAGATGGTGCGGCTGGCCTGCCACCACATCGACCGCCAGGCTGTTGCCGAAGACGTGGTCCAAGATTCATTCCGCCAGCTGTGGCAGCGATGGGACTCGGTCACTTCGCCAGACAGTTACCTGAGGACTTCGGTCGTCAATGGCTGCCACAACGAACTTCGTAAGCGTCGCGTCCGTCGGGACTCGTGGCACAAGCTGATTGACCGGCCCGACTCCGATTCACACTATTTGGCCGACGCTCTGGCCGACATCCCCGAGCAACGACGCAAGGCGTTGGTGCTCCGGTTCTACGGCGGACGGACCATGAACGAGATCGCCGAGGCGATGGACATCCCAACCGGGACGGCCAAGAGCCTTATCCACCGAGGCCTGGCCGACCTCCGGGGCGCTCTCAACTAGCGGTGGGCCGGCACGATCTCGGCCGCGGCGGGTCGAGATCCGCCGGCCCCCAAAGGTTTTTACTTCGCTGCGCCCCACGGCCGCCGGTTCGCCCCGGTGGCCGAGGACGGCGGCCTGGGTACGTGGGGGCCGGTGCGGTGAGCACCGGGTCTGGTCACCGGTCGACGGCTTGCGACAGCAGTCGGCGGGCTGTCGCGGTTGTAGTGCACCGCTCAAAGACCCTGACAAATCAGGGCTGCCAAACGTGACACGACCGGCGCAAGTCCCGTCGATGGCCGTTGACGATGCCTCAGGCCAGGTGAACCTGACAGCCGGTCAGCCGGGGCGGGTGCCGGTGACCCACCATTGGGGGAGGACGGCCATGAAGGTGCCGTCGTCGACGGCGGCCTGTACCCGCTGGCCAAGCTCGGTGGCCCGGGTCTCGCTCATTCGACCGAAAGCCTGGCCGTAGCCAAGCATGTTCTCGATCACCGCGGCGAAGCGGCCGCTGGTGTCGACGGCGGACGACACCTCCACGGAGACGTCGTCGAAGGCGGCCCGGAGGAAGGCGGCTCGGAGCTTGCGGCCAACGTTTGGTTCTCTAAAAGCAGGGGCAGCCGCATCGAACAGCTCGGTGATTTCGGCCGGGGTGAGGGGCTCGGCAACCACGAACCCAAAATCGGAGTCGGAGGCAACCATCCGCCCACCCGGGCGCAAGGTCCGGGCCAGCTCGGCGAGCACAGCATCGAGGTCTGGCACGTACTCCAACACATTCTTGGCGTAGGCCCGGTCGGCCAGACCGTCAGCCAGGGGAAGCCGCTCGTCGCCGCAGTGGTGGACGGTGATCCGGTTCGCTCGCCCGGAGGCCTCGGCAACTTCTCGAGCTCTGGCCACGAACTCCTGATTGACGTCGACGGCGTGCACATGGCCGTCTGGTCCGGTGAGCCGAGCCAGCTGAGCGGCCACGTAGCCGGGCCCGCAGCCGAAGTCGACCACGGTTTCGCCACGCTCCACGCCGACCCGACCAAGGATGGCGTCGCCCCGCTCGTCGTCGAGGCGGAACAGCTTCTCGTACCGGTCGAAGCGGTCGGGCTCGATCTCAACCCAGTGATCCTTATGGTAGGTGTCGAAACCCGGTTGCTCGGTCATGGCCCGACCGTACCGCTTGCCGGGACGGGGCTGGAAGCCCGGCTCCGCTGGCTGCGGGCCGGTGGCGGGCATGGGCGTGGGCGTAGGCGTTCAGGTTGTGGCCCGAGGTTCAGCGGGTAAGCGGACCGGGCCAGGCGGCCTTCGGTTCGAGCACCTGGGCCAGGGAACCGAGGTCTGTAGCCCCGATGGGTGACCGGGCGATGAACCATTCGGTGCCATGCCGGGTTCGCCACCCGTCGATGCCGCGGCGGGGCTTCTCTGCGCGGCTGGTTCCCTTGCGGGCCTGGGAGCGATGACACTTGACCCCTTCCATCTTTGCTCGGAACCATTCCTCGCCCTGAACGAAGTGCGTGAGGTCGGCTTCGGCCGAGGCGTAGCCGAGATCGAGCGTGCCGTCGCTGTCCGGCAGACCGGCCAGGTACTCACGGTTGTAGGTGGCGTCGAGAATCCATGGCACCCCGATGAGGGGCGCCAGAGCGTGAGCCACTCGGTGGACCTGGAGGTGATCGGGGTGACCGTAGGTGCCGTTGGCGTCGTAGCCGACCACGGCCAACAGGTCCTCGTCGGCTACCAGCTCGGCCACGGTCTGGGCCACTGCCGTTTGGTCGGCGCGGCAGAAGGCTTCGGCACGGTCGTTACTCGCGGCGCCAACCATGCCCGAGTCGACGTAGTCGAGGAACTCCACCCGGTCGACCCCGATCCGGTCGCAGGCGGCTCGGGCCTCGACAGCTCGTCGCTCACCAAGGGTCTCGGGGCCGAGATCAAGACCGGTCTCCCCCGCCTCCCCTCGGGTGCCGTAGACCACGATCGTCCGCAGGCCTGCGGCGGCGGCCTTGGCCAGAAGCTCTCCGGTGAGCATCACTTCGTCGTCGGGGTGAGCGTGGAGGCTGAGGATGGTGTTGGCGTTGCGCCCGGCGTCGGTTGCGGCCATGGCCGTCACCGTAGTCAGCGTTGGTTGCTCAACGCCTCTCGGAGCGACTTACCCGGCGGGCGTGCCGGGTCGGCCGCGACCAGCGTCCGGTCTGATATGTCTGCTGGTTGACGGTGGCAGTTCTCCGCCCGCTCCCGGTTCAATTTCGGCCGATCCGCCCGGCCGGTCACGCTACGCTGACCGTTGGCCGCTGAGGCCACCCAGCCCCCGTAGCTCAGTGGATAGAGCGTCGGTTTCCTAAACCGTGCGTCGCATGTTCGATTCATGCCGGGGGCGCAACGTTTAACCTGGTCAGAGGCCATATCGGCTACTAGTTGGCAGGTTAGCAGGCAGCCCTGTCCCATGCTTGTCCCATATTTCGTGTGTGCTGTTCCGGGTCATGGTTGACAGGTTGGCTCCGGTAGGTGGGTGACACTTTTGGGACTGGCTCCGGTTGCTGGGTGACAGTGGTTCCGGTAGCTGTGTTCCACTTTGGTGTTCTCGACAGGGCGGTGCTGAGCCCTCTTCGCTAGTGACGACGGTGTTGTTGCTGGCTGTGGGGGGTCGTCGTGTTGGTGGAGTTGGGTCTGGTGGATCAGCGTTATGCCGCTGTGTGTGAAGTGATCAACGACGGTGAAACGGTGACGGCGGTTGCTCGCCGGTTTGGGGTGACCCGTCAGACGGTGCATCGGTGGTTGCGTCAATACGCGGCGAAGGGGCTAGCGGGGTTGGCTGATCGGTCGGCGAAGCCGGACTCGTGTCCTCATCAGATGCGGCCAGAGGTTGAGGCGTTGATTGTGGAGTTGCGCCAGTCGAATCCGGGTTGGGGTCCTCGGACTTTGTTGTTTCGGTTGGAGGAGGCGGGGGTTGATCCGTTGCCTGGCCGGAGCTCGGTGTATCGGTGTTTGGTTCGTCACGGGCTGATCGAACCCGAGGCGAGACGCCGCAAGAAGGCCGATTATTTGCGTTGGGAGCGGGCCCGGCCCATGGAGTTGTGGCAGATGGACGTCGTTGGTGGGGTCATGCTCGCTGACGGGTGGAAGGCCAGCATTGTGTCGGGCATTGATGATCATTCGAGGTTCATCATCTCAGCCCATGTGGTGCATCGGGCGACCGCTCGGCCGGTTTGTGACGGGCTGGCCAAAGCGTTGCGAACCTTTGGGGTGCCGTCCCAAGTCCTGACGGATAATGGCAAGGTGTTCACTGGCCGGTTCGGTCCGGGCACTGGTGAAGTGTTGTTTGACCGGATCTGTCGAGAGAACGGGATCAAACACATCCTGACGGCGCCTCGGTCGCCGACCACGACCGGGAAGGTTGAGCGTTGGCATAAGACCCTGCGTCGTGAGTTCTTGAACGGCAAGGTGTTCGACTCGATCGAGGAGGCGCAGGTTCAGGTTGATGAGTGGGTGAAGACCTATAACTTCGAGCGTCGGCATCAAGGGATTGGTGATGTTGTTCCGTGGGAACGGTTCCGCCTGGCTGGTGAAGACCACGCGGAACCGGTTGAGTCCGACACCGCAGCGGCGCCGTCAACGACGCGTAAGGTCGGCCGGGGCGGGAAGATCAGTTTCGCTTCTGTGCAGTACAAGGTTGGAGTCTGGCTCGAAGGCGAAACCGTCGATGTGGTCGTCGAGGACGGGTTGGTCAACATCTTCCATCGGGGTGTGCTGGTTGCGACCCACGCCCAGCGGCATCGTCCAGCGAAGGAACAGAAGGCGTTGCGTCGTAAGGCCAAGACCTCGAAGCCGAGACCTCGTCAGCCAACGGTCGGCCAATCGGTGACCCGCAAGGTTGACTCGTCCGGTGGGGTCTCGTTCGCAGCCGCGACCTACAAGGCCGGTCGGCGTCACGTCGGCCGCCAAGTCCAGGTCGCCATTGTTGGTGACACCGTTGAGATCTCGGCCGGTGGAGAGATCCTGCGTGTTCACGACATCAAACACGAACGCTCTCGCGAACACGGTGCATTCGCCAACGCCGGAGGCCGACCATCACGATCAAACGCCGCCTGATCAAACCCCCCAGCCGGGTGTAACACAGGTACCGGAGCCAAAGTGGAACACAGGTACCGGAGCTTGACA
>JAVJHY012170203.1:0-26485 GCA_035593235.1 Phascolosoma agassizii
TTTTTCATCCACACACTATATACTGGAAGTCTTGCACTGAAAGTGCATAGTTTTGACTAACGTATTGGGACAATAAATACCATATGTTTGACCAATTGGTTTAGCAATAATTCTCGTTCGAAATATTTCTGCTGACACAACGTGTGGCCTTAACCGAACTGGTGTCCTGTGCTCATTTTTTGCTAAATCTTTCGCAAGTCGGGCTGAACGGGCGATTCAGCAAGAAAGTCGATGGAAGATTACGGCATGATATCTGCTGACAAACTCAAGTTTCATTGACTTTTGCAAGGAGCTCAAATTTCGTATTATCGAGAACAAAATAGAATTTTTTTGACATAATTTTAACAAAACCCAGGAGTAAATCATGAATAAGATTACATTTATTTTTTTGACCATGGTTATTTTCGTTGGAGTATACACGGGATTTACCAACAGGACGGATGAAAATGAATTCAGCGAGGCTAAGAAAAATTTCGTTAAGAGAACGGAAAAAGCAACCTTTTCCGGTGGTTGTTTCTGGTGTATACAACCCCCTTTTGACAAATTAACGGGGGTGATATCAACTACTGTAGGATATACAGGTGGACCTGAGAAGAATCCGAGCTATAAAGAGGTTGCATATGGAAGAACGGGCCATACTGAGGCCATCGAAATCACGTTTGATCCTTCCAGAATTTCCTATGCTGAGCTCTTGAATGTTTTTTGGCGAAATATTGATCCGACAACACTTAACGCCCAGTTTGTTGATAAAGGGGCACAATATCGAACAGCGATATTTGTTCATAACGATCGGCAGAAAAAATTGGCGGAAACGTCGAAGTTAGAATTAGGGAAATCAGGCCGATACGATACGCCCATTGTAACAGCCATTAATTCAGCTGCGGAGTTTTATCCGGCAGAGGAGTATCATCAGAAATATTATATCAAAAGTCCTGCAAGATATAATCGGTATCGTCGCGGATCAGGAAGGGATCAATATTTAATGCAGATTTGGGGCGATGATGCTGTCAAGGCTCACGGAATTTTCGAGAAATCTGTGAACGATTTGTCGTTAGCTTCTGTGCCTAATTCCGTGAGGCCTGGTAATACACGAGTAGATCAAATCAAAAACAGTGACTGAAAGACTAGGTTCATACTCGGTTCCTACGGCGGTGGACATCTATTAGAGGTTGGCTGCTAGGCTTCACTCTTGGATGCTTTTAGCAATACTTTATCTAAGATGTTAGTTGGCAAGAGTCTTCTCAAATAGGCTAAAATGTAGGTTGGGAGGGTGACATAGTATCGTGCCTTCGGCCGAGGACTTTCCAATGCGTGAAGTAGTTTATCGACAACGGCAGATTCGGGAAGGGTGAATCGGCTTACCTTCCCTTCATGATTTAACCGGGATACCATGCCACCATATCTTTCTCTAAAAACACTTTGTTCATTATTAATGTATTTTTGGAAGGCCTTGTAGGCATTCTGACGAAAATTACTTACAATAGGCCCCGGCTCAATAAGGGAAACGTAGATATTAGTTCCCTCTAGCTCCAAGCGCAGAGTATCCGATAATCCCTCCATCGCAAACTTACTGGCGTTATAGGCACCCCGGAATGGTAAGGCGACCAAACCCAGGACAGAGCTATTTTGAACAATGCGACCATGCCCTTGTTTGCGCATGACGGGCATGATTTTATGGATGAGTTCAAAGGGGCCAAAAACATTTGTTTCAAATTGAGCTTGTAGAGCATGGCGATTTAGATCTTCCACCGCTCCCGGTATTCCGAAACCCGCGTTATTGAATAAACCATCCAAACGCCCGCCAGTGGTATCAAGTATCATCTTTACAGCGACATCAATAGATTTGCTGTCTGCAACATCGAGCGGCAAAGTTTTCAGGCCGAATGATTTTAATTTTTCGATGTCAGCCGCTTTTCGAGCGGTAGCAAAGACTTGATAACCCCGGTGAGATAAGGTTTTAGCTGCTGCCAGTCCAATACCACTGGAGCATCCTGTGATCAGGATACTTTTTTCCATAAAAAGGCATTTAAATTGAGAACCTTAGAACCCGTTTTTTCAGGATCTATATCTAATACTTGTATATGCGGTAATCAAATTTTGCTTCAGGGCGAGATACATAGGGTTAAAGTTATACGATACATCCCGCAATCGCGCGCCAATCTGACGATTTAGCCATTTAACTCTGAACAGGTTAAGGTTAATGGTATCTTTATTTCTAAATTTTTCAATCGAATATTAGGATCGCTTATTTGTTGCAAAAAATAAAAGAATTACCATTGGCTAACCCGTTCAGTTTAATGTCGGTTTGAGGCGGGGTTTCGCTAAGTTTCCTGGATTATTCATTCGATTTTTACTATGAGCACTTATCTCATTAATTTTCAAAGACTTGGGAAAATTTTCAGACTTCAAAATATTTCAATATTTTTTCATCCTTAAAATTTTCATTACTCTATGAAAATAAACGACCTAAGCTCTCTCGCTACAAAATCGCATGAATAATCCAGGCTAAACCTAGATAACATCAAAACATTTTAGAAAATCCTTTAATAGATTAGTTCATTTTCGCGGAAGCTAAAAAAATCCTTTTCCCGACTTTTCGTTTTGTTTCCCAAAATAATGTGATCAACAATTTCGATTCCCACTATTTTCCCTGCTGATAATAGCCCGTTGGTACAGTGTAAATCGCCATCAGATGGTGTCGGGTCCCCGGACGGATGGTTATGAGCTAGAATTAATTTCGACGCGCTGTATTGAATTGCAGAGCGGAATACCTCACGTGAATGGGCCTGACTTTGGTCCAGCAACCCAAGCGTTATCAATTCATCCCTGATAACGAAATTTTTTGTATTCAACAATAGAATCCGTAATTCCTCTTGTTTCTTCCCGCGAAACTTTTCTCGAAAATAAGCTGCTGCATCATTAGGTGTACTCACCTTTGGCCTTTCCTCCATTATCGCTGAGGCCAATCGAGAAGCTAGTGCAAAAGTGGCTTTTAATTCAGCTACTTTTGCGCGCCCGATTCCTTTAATTCTGGATAGTTCTGCCGGCGAAGCTGAAGCCATCTCGGATAAATTGCCGTTGAAGCGCTGCAACAGCTGCTTGGCAAGGTCTAATGTGGATTGACCCTGAGGTCCTGTCCGAAGGATGATCGCGAGTAATTCGATATCCGAAAGCGCCTCTGCGCCCCTGGCCCATAGGCGCTCTCTTGGCCGCTCGTGTAGCGGCAATTCCGATATTAAGTAGCCCTTTTCTTTGTCCCTTGAATTATTCACGATTGTGGCAGAGTTGATATCCCCTTTTTTAGGTTAAACTTTATATTTTGAGTGACTTAACAAGAATCAATAACCTTAAAACTTTCCGCAGTTATTCTATAAAATTGGCGCCGCGCTTTCCGCAGTTAAGATCAATCTGTACGGGGAAATCTCAAAAAATAACGAGATAGTTTTTCTTTTTTATACTTATATTTCAATTGCCATAACTATCTCTACATCAAATACGTTAACCAGATAAATGAGATTGACTTGTAAATAATGTAGAAATATATTTTTCGTGTTGTTGATCTATAAAATACAGAAATAACTTTTTTTCAGATTTACCAAAAATTTTTCATGCGGCGACTATTGCGAGCATCTATCTGCTTTGCCTATAGATACTTGAAGCATAATTCAAACTTTGAAATTTTTTGATTTTAGTTCATCGCAATGATTTCCTTGATTCCCTAAAATTAGATAACCTAAGCTCTCTCGCTACATAATCGCATGAATAATCCAAGCAAGATTTTCTTTCCTTAAGAAATAGTGATCTACAGTATCTGTGTCTTTATAATAGCAAAACACCAACAGTGGTTCTACATCATTTAACGGAATATGGGCAAAAAAAATTATATTATTTATTCTGAAAAAGACATAGGTGGCATCCGTTACGCGGCTGGTAGGGCAGCCAATGTCCTCGACGCGCTTTGCCGTGCAGTTAGGCCAGGGATGAGTACCTTACAATTAGACCTTTTAGCAGGTAAACTGATCAGTGAATGTGGAGGAGAAAGCGCATTCTACAATTATCATGGTTTTCCGGCTCAGATATGCATTTCGGTCAACGACGAGGTTGTTCATGGTATTGGCAGACCCGATAAAATTGTTAAAATGGGCGATATAATCAGTATTGATGTTGGAATTAAAGTAAATGGTTATATCGGCGATACTGCAAGGACGGTAAGTGTTGGACCTCCGGTAGGTCCGGTGGCAGTCTTAATGTCGGTTGCCGAAAAGAGCTTAGCCGCTGGTATTGATGCAGCTATTTCTAAAAATACCGTTCGGGACATCGGTGAAACCGTTGAAAGTGTAGTAACCAGGGCAGGTTTCAGCGTTGTTCGAGATTTTGTTGGACATGGGTGTGGCGTAAAATTACATGAACCACCTGAAGTCCCTAATTACCCAACCAAAAAATCAAAGGAACAACTACGGCCAGGGATGGTATTGGCATTGGAACCAATGGTTAATATGGGAACCCACAAGGTTAAGATTGACGGCGACGGTTGGACCGTTCGGACAGAAGACGGTAGTTTGTCGTCACATTTTGAGCACATGATTTTAATAACGGATGCTAAACCGGAGGTCTTAACTTGGCTGAGGAATGCATAAAGGTAGATGGGGTTGTTAAGGAGCTTTTGCCCAATACCATGTTTTGAGTCGAATTACCCAATGGCCATGAGATCCTCGCCCATATAAGTGGAAAAATTCGGCTAAATTTTATTGTAACTACTCAGGTACCCATTTGAGCTCAAATTTTAACCTTAAAAATTACAAGACAGAGAAGGATATAAACATTTTAAGCTCAAGGTAACTTGCCAATTTCAGGTTTGGAACCCCATTCTGAGGCTAAAGGGATACCTGAGTAGTTACATTTAATTCGAATATTACCTGGAGATAAGATTGCACTAGAAATATCGCCTTATGATCTTAGCAAAGGACGAATCATATACCGTAAAAATTATTTTTTTTTAATCCAAGATTTAAAAACTCGTTCCTTTAGGTATAGTATCCTTCTTTTATTTATTGTCACTTCATTTTGATGCTTAAAATTGATGGGGCTTTGACACACAAATTATTCTATAGTTAAGATTCAGATTGATAAAAGCTAAGTTGAATAACAAATTTTCGCTGTTAACTAAACTCGTGGTGGAATATGAAAGTTCGTGCTTCAGTTAAGCGTCGATGTGTAAATTGTCGGATCATCAGGCGTCATGGAATTGTTCGTGTAGTCTGTAAAGACCCAAGACATAAACAACGTCAAGGTTAATCGTTTATCTGACGTTGAGATATGATTAAATCCCAAAAAACATTATTAAGGTGGTTCCTATGCCAAGAATTGTTGGGGCAGACGTCCCCGCAAACAAAAAGCTTAAAATTGCATTAACGTATTTATTTGGCATCGGGCCGAAAAAAGCCCTAGAAATATGCGCAAAATGTCGCCTCGATCCGGAAACGAGAGTACACAAACTCAAAGAATCTGATATCGGGCTACTAAATTCGGAAATTCAAAACACTTATATCGTTGAAGGTGACCTGCGAAGGCAGATTGCCCAAGATATTCGTCGGTTGATTTCAATAGGTTCATATCGGGGATTACGTCATAAACGTGGACTTCCCGCACGTGGCCAAAGAACGAAGACCAACGCTCGTACGCGAAAAGGGACGAAGCGAACTGTTGGTGCCATTCGCGATAAAGCCGCACGTAAACTTTCGAAAACTGGTTAATAAAAAAGGATTATTAAATGGCAGACAATGTCTTATCGGATGATTTAAATAATATCGTACTGTCCCCGATTAAGCGTAAAAAAGGAAGCAAAAACAAATCGATCAATGTTTCCCGTGGAATTGTGCATATTCACGCAACGTTCAATAACACTAAGGTTTACATCACCGATACAGGCGGTAACACCATATCATGGTGTTCTGCGGGAAAGGTTGGATTTAAGGGCTCCCGTAAAAGTACGGCTTATGCAGCCCAACTAGTGGCGGTAGAAGCGGCCAAACGTGCCATGTCCTATGGAATGACAGAGGCTGAAGTTGAGATCAAGGGCCCCGGTGCTGGTCGTGAATCGGCGGTTCGAGGAGTTGCTGCAGCTGGCGTTGATATAACCGCGATCAGAGATGTAACGCCTGTCCCGCATAATGGATGTCGACCTCCTAAGCGCCGGCGAGTGTAAGAGTAAATTATCCTGAAAATCTTCTTTTACTAATTGAAATAGTGTGATATTATTATGTCAAGATTTGTTGGTCCTAAAGGTAAAATTGTACGTCGTTTTGGTATAAACATCTTCGGTCATACCAAGTTTGACAGACTTCTAAGCAAACAGTCCAACCCTCCTGGAGTCCATGGCCGTAGGAAAGGGAAGAGAAAAGCATCCGACTATGCTCTTCAACTGACCGAGAAACAAAAGTTGAAATATTACTATGGTGTTGGGGAGAGGCAGTTTCGTGTTGTATTTGAACGCGCTCAGAAAAAGAAAGGAATAACAGGCGATAATTTGCTCATTCTATTAGAAACACGGTTAGATAATGTAATCTACCGGTTAGGGATGGCGCCCACACGAGACGCAGCGCGTCAGTTCATTACTCATGGCCATGTAAAGGTTAATGACCGCAGGGTTAATATACCATCTTTTCATGTTCGACCTGATGACGAAATTAGTGTGAAAGATTCTCCGAAATCCAGGACTTTGGTTCAGCGATATTTGGAGGGGGGAAATGTCGATAATACTCCCGAATGGGTTGTGGTTGACAAAGAGCAACTCAAAGGGAAATTAATCCGTTCTCCATTAAGAACGGAAATTCAGCCGATTGCCAATGAACAGCTTGTTGTAGAACTGTATTCAAAATAACCCTGTTGTACAGGTCCCGCCAGCACAAAAGCGATGATTTCTTACCAAGCTCAATTGATTGTTGGTGAGCAACTTCATTGTTCGTAATAATAATTAAACTAGCATTTATTGGAGTCGTACAAAAATAAACTATCCGCTTTTCATCTTATATTCGCGCCATATTTCAGCAATGTTTCAGCATCGGAATATCGGAATTCTTGGCATGACCTTTGCCAACTGGAAAAGATGAATAGTTTATTTTTGCACGACTCCCTAGCGATTTAATACCTTAAAGATCCGGAGGTTGTTCTCTATGCCAGTAGTCGAAAAATTTGCGATGCCCAATCAACTCTCAATTGAGACTGTTAACGAAGTAAATAACTACGCAAAGTTTGTGGCTGAGCCCTTGGAAAAGGGGTTCGGAAATACACTCGGAAACGCTATGCGGCGAGTGTTGCTCTCATCATTAGAAGGTATTGCGATTTCTTCGATTCGGATTGACGGTGTTTCCCACGAATTCAGTACTATTCCAGACGTTGTTGAAGATGTAACTGAAATCGTTTTGAATTTTAAGAAAGTGCTCTTTCACTGTTCTGGGGACCTACCACGTAAACTTGAACTTCGGGTCAATAAAGTGGGGAAGGTCTGCGCCAGTGACTTAGACGCAGACAGCGTTACCAGGATATTAAACCCGGAGCAAACTATTTGCACCCTCGATAAACAGCGTGAGTTATCTATTGAGCTGGAAATAACGAAAGGACGTGGGTTTCGAGTAGCCGAGGAGAATAAGAGAAACGATCAACCGATTGGTGTTATCCCCATTGATTGCTTATTTAGCCCAGTCAGGCGGGTTGCTTATAGTGTCCATGATTGTCGTGTTGGTCAGCGAACAGACTATGACAAAGTTGAAATTGAAATATGGACGGATGGGAGGATTAAACCTGCTGAAGCAGTCAATCAGGCAGCAAAGATTCTAATCGACCATTTACATTTATTTATTGGTAGAGATGACGCCGGAGAACAGGATTCGGCCCCGCTGATCAATAACCCAGAAGATGAAGCTTTATTGCGCAAACTTTTAAGTAGCATTGATGAACTTGAATTATCAGTTCGTTCCAAGAATTGTCTTAACAACGCAAACATAGCCACGTTAGGAGAATTAGTGCAACGTCCTGAAGCGGAGATGCTGAAGTATCGCAACTTTGGCCAAAAATCATTAACGGAAATTAGGGAAAAATTAACAGAATTAGGCCTGACCCTAAATTTAGAGGTTCCCGAAACGGTACGGATCGCCTTAGAAAGAGAGAATGAACGGAACACCAGCGCGCAAAAGGATTAGAATTTCTGATGAGACATCGCAGTAAAGTTTTTAAGTTAGGTCGTCGTCCAGACCATGTCAGAGCTCTTTTAGCGAACCAAGTTTGCAGCTTAATACATGTGAAACGTATTAAAACTACTGTGACCAAGGCAAAAGAAGTCAAACGTCTTGCAGAAAAGATGATTTCTCTGGGTAAGCGTGGAACATTGCACCATCGCCGTCAAGCTATTGCTAAACTTCATCAGGTAAAGGCTGTTCGTATTTTATTTAATGATATCGCGCCAGGCTACATGAATCGTGATGGTGGCTACACTCGGATCGTAAGGTTGGAACGTCGCAAAGGAGATGCGGCTTTTCTCTGTTATCTCGAGCTGGTTGAACCTAGTGCTGTTAAAAAAGGCTTAGAAGCCTTGACTTCCTCCAAAAGCTCCATGTCCACACCGGAAGCACCCGATACCCCGTCAAATGAAACCACTGATGAGGTCACCACCGCAGAGGTTTCCGAAGCTGATCAAGCTCCGTCCACCAAAGATTCACCTGATAAAGTGCTTTCCGAAGACGAGCCGTCTCAAATCTTAGACGATGCCACTTCAGATTCTGCTGTGAAGGATTCCGCCGAGACACAATCCTCCACAGAGGCTCCGGAAAAGGATGAAGAATCTTTCGAAACGGACTTGCAAAAAAGCACCGACGAAGAAGGCACTGACGAAAAAGAAAAGCAATAGAAGTCTGGCCAAAATAACAATGTAGGTACAATTGCGCAGGTGCTCTCTGTCAATTACAGATTTCCTTTACAGGAAGATAGTTTTTCTTTCAAATAATTGCCCAGGTTGCAAAAAAACATCATAGACCTATTCTTGTTCTTAATATCTCTTAGAAACATATAATTTATAGTTAAGAATAAGAATCTTAGGGTGTGCAATTAATTGCTGAAAAACTATAAACTGAGTTAGAAAACCCATTTTGGGAGTAATGTGGCCTAATTGCACCTACATATTCTGGTCGTTCTTCGAGTTTATTCTATTCAGAATTTCACCCGACTTGGGTCACCGGGCAGTTCAGCCCAAACATTATTTTACAATTGGCTCAATAGAATGTACTATACTGGTAGGCGAGCCAACTCAGTCGCTTGTGTTCTAGTATCTAACCCCCATATAGCCATGTTAAATAATCCCCGTAGCTTATCATGTGTCCTTTTAATCTAAAAAGAACACTTGAACTTCTTTTAGTACTTTTTTGTATATTATCGCTTAGCTCCTGCAAGTTATTAACAAAATTATCTCAGCGTCATATGGCTGGGACATTCGAAACAGTTGTGAACTCTTTAAGTTCACATTCTGACCCTGAAACTGTCCGTCAAGCCTTTCCTACCTTTCTCGTATTACTAGACGGTCTAATCGCTTCAGACCCTGGTAATTTAGAACTCCTGTACGCTGGTTCACTAGCGTATAGTACGTACTGCCAGGCCTTTCTAACCAATGAAAAAGATACGGAACGTGCTTCGAAGCTGTATACGCTTGCGAAGGAATATGGACTTCGCCTACTTGAAAATGGTAAAATTTTGACCGATGTTAAAACTTCATCGATTGTCGAATTTGAAAGCAAGCTTCAGCTGACTACGACAAAGGACGTTCCATACCTTTACGCAGCGGGCTCAGCGTGGTTGGGCTGGATTTTGGCAAGTTCAGGTTCCATGGAGGCTATGGCGGATCTTTCGAAAGCCATTGCTTTAATTCAACGTGTTAGCAAACTCGATGAGAGTTTTAACCATGGTGCTGCTCATCTAGTTTTAGGCATATATTACGTAGTGCAGCCCAGGGGGGCGGGGCAGGATCTTGAGAAAAGCAAATTTCACTTTGGCAAAGCTATCGATTTTGGGGGAGATGGAAACCTTTTGCCACTGGTTACTTACGCTGAATACTATGCGACGGCCACGCTGGACGAACCATTATTTTCGGATTTGCTTGACCAAGCAGCTCAGGTAAACCTGAATAACAGACCCGAGATTCGTTTACCCAACGAGCTCGCATTGGAGCGAGCAAAGATTTTATTAGAAACCAAGGAAGAGTTTTTTTGATTTAGAAAACATCCCAGCAGTTAACTCCGTTTAGGATTGCCCAGGCCTTAATTGGTTTCCATTTTTAAAAGAAGCTCTAGACAAGAAAATTGGCTTAAAATTATCATATACGCTGATAAAGCCCCCAAGAAACTTAACAAGTAAAGACGATAAATATCGTCGGAACGGACTGCTGGCACATATCGGGAAAAAGACCCTAAAGCTGTAAATACCTGGCCTTTCTCTTGCAAGAAGAATTCTGGGTAACGTCTAATTTTTTACTAAAGAGGGAGTTATAAAATGAATTTCCGCACAATTTTTCAAATAATCTTGTGTTTACTAATTTTTAATAATTACGAATCGTACGGAAAAACCAAAAGAAAGTCCTCCAAATATCTTTTTAAGATAGCCACGCTTGCACCGGACCGTAGTGTTTGGCTTAATACTTATAAGGCCATGGCTGAGGAGATTTCAAATGCCACGAACGGAGAAGTGAAATTTAAATGCTTTCCCGGAGGAATTCAGGGCGACGAAGTCACGGTTTTGCGAAAAATTAGGATTGGCCAACTCCATGGTGCCGGACTAACAGGGACTGGACTATCGATGATTTGTAAAGATTCATTGGTGTTTCAACTCCCCATTGTCTTTAGAAGTCAGCAAGAAGTGGATTTCGTCTTTTCGAAAATGGTTCCACTGTTTGAAGCCCAATGTCAAAAAAACGGCTACGAAGTGTTAGGCTGGCCTCATTTGGGATTTAGTTACTTATTTAGTAAAAAAAATGTTCAGGACATTTCATCGCTACGTTCGGCAAAACCCTGGCTTTTGGAAAATGATCTAATCAGCAAGGTTTTTTTTGACGCTGCTGGAGTTTCCGCCATCCCGGCACAAGTTAGTGATGTATTGACTGGATTACGCTCTGGTTTAATTCAAACCGTCTTTTCGCCTCCTGTTGGAATGATTTCGCTACAATGGTTTACGCGAATTGAAAGTAGACTCGATCTGGAACTAATTTACTCTTTTGGGGCTTTCGCAGTCGCCCAAAAAAAGTGGAAGCGAGTGCCAAAAAACATCCAGCAAGAAATCAGAGAAATTTCACAAAAGCATTTCCTCGATCTGAACAATAAAATTCGGGAACAAAATCGTGAGGCCCTGGAGGTGATGGAGAAGAAGCAAATTAAAACCTTTACCCCAAGCCAAAAAGGTCTAGCCGAATTCGAAGCACTCAGTAATAAAGTTGCAAATCAGTTAGTGGGAGATGCGTTTTCTCAAAAATCATTATCATTATTACACTCTTTGCTCACCGAATTCCGCGAAAGCAATACATTCAATGAATAATGGTACTTCAACAAATAGACATAGTATAACCTGGTGCAAAAACAAACTTGGAGGATGGATAAAGGGCTTCGAAGAAGTTTTCTTCATGACCCTATTGCTGGCCATAGTAGGCCTCGGTTTGACACCGATAATACTGCGCATCTTTTTCCATACTGGAGTAACTTGGACAGAACCAATAACCCGCCAACTAGTTCTTTGGATAGCCTTATTCGGAGCCGGGGCAGCCACGTACGATCGAAAACACATTTCAATCGATGTTATTGGTCATTTGCTACCCAATCGGTGGAAAGCTGTTCAAGGTGTTTTTACAGGTAGTATGGCTGCAACAGTTTGCGCTGTAATGGCATGGATAAGTTTCATATTCATTAAGGAAGAGAGACAATATTCTACCACATCTTCCTTCTTTTATTCAGTTCCTGAATGGATCTTCGAATTGGTTTTGCCCGTCGGTTTCATATTGCTTTCACTCCGATTTACCGCTGCCGTCCTTAAGGATACACTTTCGGCATTCCTTGGTTTTCGTAGGTCAGACTAAAGATGCTGCTTATAGCTGCTTTGATTGTTGTTATTGCCCTCGCTGGTACGCCACTTTTCGTAGTGATGGGGGTTTCGGCAATTATCAATCACTGGAAGGCTGAAATTGATTTACAGGCTGTCATAATAAATTTTTATCAATTGGCCAGCAAGCCATTACTGCAAACACTCCCTCTCTTTGCCTTTGCCGGATACCTTCTTACCTATAGCCAGGCGCCAAACAGACTGCTTCGACTCTCAAAGGCACTGCTCGGATGGCTTCCGGGAGGACTTAGTATTGTAACCATATTATCATGTTCGTTGTTAACTGCCCTGACTGGTGCCTCTGGAATTACCATCGTCGCCTTAGGAGGCCTATTGCTTCCCGCGCTGGTGGAGGAAGGTTATAGCCGGCGATTCAGCCTCGGGTTAGTTACGGCTGGTGGTAGTTTGGGACTCCTTTTTGCGCCGAGTTTACCCATAATACTATATGGGGTCGTGTCCGAAACAAACATTGATCACCTTTTTCGAGCTGGACTTCTTCCCGGAATTCTCATTATCACACTTCTTTCGAGTTATGGAATCGGACATGCCATAAAGAATAAAATACCCCGCCAACCTTTTTTGCCAGCCGAGGCCTGGCAAGCAATTTGGGACGCAAAATGGGAAATTCCTCTTCCATTTCTCGTCATTGGCGGGATCTATACTGGTAAGTTTGCCATTAGTGAAGCCGCCGTTGTGGCAACCACCTATGTCTTAATCGTTGAGGTTTTGATTAACAAAGACATCCGCGTTTCCAGTATTGGAAAGATTGCTCGTGAAAGCGTGGTTTTGGTTGGGGGAATACTCATTATTCTGGGCATGACATTAGCCGTGACAAACTATCTTATCGATGAGGATATTCCGACACAGATTCTGAACTATTTTAGCACGAGGATGACAAACAAATACGCCTTTCTGGCTATGCTGAACATCTTTCTTCTTACAGTTGGATGTATGATTGATATTTACGCCGCCATCGTACTTATTGTGCCCTTAATCAGCCCTATCGCCATCGAATACGGAATTGATCCCGTACATCTCGGAATAATATTTCTTACCAATCTAGGCATTGGCTATATAACACCCCCTGTCGGTTTAAATCTTTTTATTGCGAGTATTCGCTTCGGAGAACCAGTTTTAAAACTCTATTGGGCCTCTTTGACCTTTCTGTTTTTTTTATTAATAGCTTTGATCGCAATAACCTATTTTCCTATTCTGAGTACATTTCCTGTAGGGGTTAGGATCACTCCATAATCGGCCAACATCTCTTTGAGGCTTGACCTGGAAATTTTTAAAATCAGTTAAGCCAGAATCATCACCTCTACTCAAAAAAATCCCAAATTTAATTTAATTTCGGGGTTTTTTTCTTCGATTGTTATTTAAATCAAGGTATTAATCAGCAATGAGTTGTGACTATTGTTGAGTTTGAATTGAGAGATCAGATAAACCTTCCTATTCGGGGGTTTTAGTCATATGAATCCCTGGCACCTTATGCATTGGGCTTAGTCATTGATTTTTCTCAAGTGAAACGAACCTAAAATCCTTGCGAGATGGTGGAGGGCGATGGAAAAATATCTTGAATATTGTAAGTTTGAGCTTTCAAATACGTAATTTAATTAAACCTGTTGGTTTTAAAATTTAAGTAGGCGAAAAATTGCGTCATTATTCACACACAATAAATTGGTGCCGGATTTGGTTTCTAAGCGTGCCTTCCTTGGCCTAGGAAAGTTTTTCCACAAGAAAACGGCCTAAAGTAAAAATTTTAATTCGTATCTTATCCACAGATCATTATATTATGAATTCTTGCCGTAGATCCGAGAGTAACACACGTGCATGTTTATTCAGAGAATGTTCTCGACCGTGTTTATTCGCGAAGAAATTTTTCGTCGTCTGAGCCATTTTGTTGATTGGCTCTGGAATTTAGTGCGAATGGTCAAAATGAAAAAAGGAATATCTTAATTTACGCTCTTTCGTTTCCTAAAAAGAACAATTTCTACATTAAAACCACGGAGGTAGTCGCAATACTCTATATTTACCCTTCAGTTGAGAGGGGACGCAATTATCATACCTATGCAAACGCTCCTACAGTGCATTCAGGGCTTGCGCTTTTATTCATTTTTATCATTCCCGATCACTTCGAGCCGTAACATTGCTATCATGGTTGCATTAAAATTCAGATTCGAGCACTGATCTACAATAGACGCCACAGAATTAATAACCCTAAAAAAAAAGAGGATAAAGATGAAAACGAAATTCTCATACTTTGTACTTGCATGTTTGTTGTCCACCGTATCACGAAACAGTTTTGCTGCAGTTGGAAAATATGGCATTTTTGAACAATCGTTTACAGCTTCGTCAAGCTATTCTTATTCCAATGCTCCAGGTCTAAATGTTACTTTTAAGGGAACATCGGGTGAGGCAAAAGGTAAAACCATCGCGGTCCAAGGATACTGGAACGGAGGCACACAGTTCCAGGTACGTTTTTCTCCATCAGCAACCGGAGCTTGGTCCTACACCACTTCCTCTTCAGATGCGCAACTAGATGGGCGCACCGGGACCTTTGATTGTTCTGGTAGACTATCTAGCAAGCACGCGTCACATCGAGGTCATGTGGTGGCCAACTCCAAATTTCCTTACACTTTCATGCATACAGATGGAACGCCTTTTTTCCTAACAGGTGATACCCAGTGGGCGTTTAGTATTAATTCAATTAGCTGGCCGAGTGAATTCAAAAAGTATGTGGACGCGAGGGGATCTCAAGGGTTCAATTATATTCACGGTGTTATGTACCAGACATTTCCACATAATAAAGCCGTCAACGAAGGCGGTGAAGCTTTCAGTAATAATAATGTCGATAAGCTAGATCCGGGTTTTTGGGAGGCTTTCGATAATCGCGTGGCTTACATGAATGGGAAAGGCATTGTCGTCGGGTTAATGCTCGCCTGGGCCAGTGATGGCTGGAAAAATTTTAAGTCTGAACAACAGGTTAAACGCTATGCAGAGTACGTGATTAATCGCTATGGCGCCTATAATGTTTTCTGGATCACAGAAGGGGAATACGAGGAATCAACTCCTCCTGGCGGACACAATAGTCTCGGAAACTATGTAAGACAGAACGACCCCTATAAGCACCCCCGGACAACTCATACCATAAATACCTCCGCTGATACCTTCGGTAAGCAGGCTTGGCATTCAGTAATTTACCAGCAAACAGAATCGCCGAAAAATATTGCAAAAGATCGCATCTTTAGGAAGCCTGTTGTCAATTCTGAGTTCGGTTATGAAAAAGACCAATCTGCAACAGAGGTACGAAGAGACGCCTGGGAGATCGTAATGGAAGGAGGCTTTTTTGTATTCGGGAACAAGTCAACGTATCACCATAACGCCTCCATGACATCGTCCAACCTTAATTCACCTGGAGCAAAATATGTTACGAATTTAAGAAAATTTTTTGAAGATTTCGAGTGGTGGAAACTGCAGCCCAGCCATTCTCTGTTAAAAGGCAGCGGAACAAAATTATGCCTTGCCGAACCTGGTCAGCGATATGTTGCCTATGTTCGTGGCAATAGCGGGGCCATCACCCTTTCATTGGGGACCAATGTAAAAAAGAAATACAATGTAGCACTTTATGATCCAAGAAAAGATGTTTTTCAATCATTACCGAGCTTTACGGGTTCGGGACCGGTAACGCTTGATCCGCCAAATAATGAAGACTGGATCTTTTTGTTAACCCAAATGGGATCAGTGACTGAACCTCCAGTCGAAAAAGATAAAGAAAAAGATATCGATGATATAGCGAAAGTTCCGCCGAAGAAACCAGAGCCCGCTCCTCCAAAGAAGCCGGATCCCAAACCAGCTCCGCCGAAGAAACCAGAGCCCGCTCCCCCAAAGAAGCCGGATCCTAAACCAGAAAGTCCCAAGGAAGAACCGAAGGAAAAAGATGAGGATAATAAAACTGCTGATAAAGATAAAAAAACACCAAGAAAAGATGATGGACCCGAAAAAGAAATTGACACGGGATCTAAGAACATTGTTTTAAGCGACAAGCTCAATGGGTCAACCAAAGGAAACCCTCAGGGAAGTGGCCGTTTTGTATCGGGAGGTGGCTGGCAGTCGAACGGAGGCAAGATCGTGTTTGACGCCGGGCGTAAGCTTAGCCATGGCTACTTTGAGGCCAAGATGAAAGGTTGGGCGGCGCCAGCCAGTGGTAAGGATAAATCTCATCCGCTTTCGGGGTGGGAAAACAAAGACCAATACAATCAGCATATTCAAAAAGGGTCCTTCTGGAACTGGCGAATTGGCAGACTATACGATGTCTTCAGAGTTCTCGCCGCATCCAAGGGTGGACCAACGCGTGTGGATGCTCTGGTTGGCTCGAAGAGTAATATGAATGGGGGTGGAACGAATAAATGGCATACCTACCGGGTACAATGGCAAGATGGGCAGGTGGAATTCATTTTTGACGGAAAACTTTTACAGCGTTGGAAACTCAATCGGTTTGTCATGCGCTATTTTATTGTCGGGAGGGACGATCATTACAAGCTAACGGATCCTGCGCCGATAATTGCGGATATCAAGATAGTTGATCTATCAGGAAAAGCAGAAACTCCAAAGAAAAAACCGGATCCTAAACCAGAAAGTCCCAAGGAAGAACCGAAGGAAAAAGATAATCCTGATAAAACCGCAGATAAAAAACCGAAAGCACCAAGCAAGGACGAGGAACCCGAAAAAGAGATTGACACCGGATCTAAGAAGATTGTTATAAGCGATAAGTTGAATGGGGCAACCAAAGGAAATCGTCAAGGAAGGGGGCGCTTTGTTCCAGGCGGTGGTTGGCAGTCGAGTGGTGGCAAGATCGTGTTCGATGCTGGGCGTAATCTTAGTCATGGCTATTTTGAGGCAAGGATGAAGGGTTGGACTGCGCCGGCAGCTGGTGCAGATAAATCCCACCCACTATCGGGATGGGAACATAAAAACCAGTATACTCAACACATCCAAAAAGGATCCTATTGGAACTGGCGAATTGGCAGACTATATGATACCTTCAGAGTGCTCGCTGCACCGCAGGGTGGACTAACCCGTGTGGATTCCCTGGTTGACGCGAAGAGTAAGGTGAATGTGGGAGGATCAAATAAATGGCATACTTACCGGGTACTTTGGAAGAATGGCAAAGTGGATTTTATTTTAGACGGCAAGGTGTTGAGATCATGGAAATTCAATCGATTTGTGATGCGCCATTTTACCATCGGAAGGGATAATCAATATCCTATAACCAATCCGGCTCCGGTAATATCTGATATTAAAATCGTTGACCTTTCAGTAGGGACGAAGTTGAGCACCCTAAAGAGTGCTTTAAAGAGCGAAAACTCTGGTGCTAGTCCCGCCCTTTTAACGGGCATCGCTGACATAAATCAGGATTACTTGACTGATAAATCCGTGTCCCATACCGTGTACGAAGATGCACAGGACACATCAACAGACAATTGGCATCGCTATAATGGCGGGCAAGTTAAAAATGTATCGAGCGGAAGTGATAGCAGCCAACGCGCTGTTGAAATCGTTGGCGACATTGAACATGATGTATTTCGTCTGGCATCCAGAGAGGGTTCTAGTTGGGACAATGAAACGGAATTCTTTGCAAGTTTTTCGATTAATCTTGGTGAACCTAATACTGGGGTAGTTTATTTTGAGGTTGATACCAGTGTAGGAACTCGATTTTTAGGGTATTCAGACTACTCTACGGCAAGCGGTAACGCAGGCCTGATTCTTAATAAGGTCGGGGATATTGCCGATGGTCAATGGTATACAATTGTACGCGACCTTCAGGAAGACTTAAGAACTGCTATCCCAGATGCACGATTATTAAAGGTGAAAAATCTCTTTGTTTACGGTAGCGCAAGGCTCGATAACATTGTCCTGTTCGACTTGAAATAAACTGGGCTGCTGAGCATCTATCAAATGTCTTTTCTTCCGTCTCGTAAACTCGGGACGGAAGAAAAAGACACCTATGCAGTTACCACGTAACAGGTAGGTGGAAAATAAACTTGCTGTAACTATCAGGTATGCCAGGCTAAAGAGGTGAGGGGATGAAAAATTCCGCAACGATCGAATCATTCCCTATACCGAGCAACATACATTCTCTCGGTTGGGCTTGTTTTGATTGACCCTACTACTCGTAAGCGGGACGCAGGGGTACCCTAGGCTATGTTGGGAGCCGAACGAAGTGAGACTGGCTCCCCATAGGGAGCAGCAAGCTGAGCTTGCAAGACAGCCGGAGGCAACCGTCGACTGCTCGATTAAATTTCAGTCAAATTCAAATTCAATACGTACTTGGCATTATTCGGCAACGGCATGGGTGGAGCTATGCTCCATTTGCATTCCACACCCGAAAATGGGAACATCGTCTTTGTCCACGGAAGGCCCCTATTGTCTGGATGAGAAAATACGCCTGGAAACCGCCGCTTTTTCCTTGTCATCCGCTACAAACAGTTCTACAAAAACTCCCATTTTTAGGCGACTTCCGGCTACCATCATCTTGCCAATGCAAAAATAGCCAGGTATAGTTCCATATCACACCTGGAAAAAAGCTTAAAATTCCTATATCCCCGGCCCGCGCTACGGCTTAGTTCAACAAGGATTATGCCTCGGCTATGTCGGCCTAGCCCTAAACATCTTATAAAAAATGAGTAATACCTCCGCGAAGAATAAAATGTGGATAGAAGCCAAGAATAAATTTCGGCTTTCAAACATGGATATCAAGATTGCCCGAGAATTGGGGATGAATCCAAAGAAACTTGGAGGCCTTGCAAACCACAAACAGGAAAGATGGAAAAGTCCCTTGCCTATATTTATTGAAGAACTGTACTACAAGAGATTCAAAAAAGTTTAACCAGACATCGTTAAACCATTGAGATAGAGAGAATTAATTTATGACAAGTCGCTCGATATAACCAGAAATACACCGGCAAAGTTTTGTCTTACAAGTAGTGGTTTTTCCTCGGTGTATTTCTGTTAGATCAGCTTAGAGTTCGGTAAGGGAAATCAGAAATGGCGGAATATGGTGAGTGGACTCGCAAAGGAGTAGTCCTCAGCGACGTTACGGCGAAAAAGGAATATGGAGTGGACCGCAACTTTATTGTGAAGGGAATAAAAGCTGGTAAGCTCGAATTCAGGGAAGGGGTAATGTGGGGAAATCCATATCTCCGACTCTTAAGAAGTCAGCTTGAGCAATTCATCACTGAGGAGCTCGGCGCAAATCGCTTAGCGTATGGTAAAAACCAAACAGAATTTCGCAAGATCAAGAGGGAAATGGCCAGGCTGAAAAAGAAATTAAATGAACTTCAAGCCCGAAAAGCAGAGCTTGAGAAACAGTTAAGTTAGATAAAAAACCGAACAAATAGGTCCAGTTACTTCAACATTGGGCATGAGATCATGAAATCAATAGAGAAGTCACCATGAAAGCAACGTTTCCTGTTCTTCGTCCTAGGAGCGCTATTCTCAATTATCTGCGGATTTACCCAGTTTAAGTGGATGGACATAGTTCCTTACCAGATCTTTGACCATCAACCCGATTGGCTCAAGGAACTCAAACGGCTCGTTGGTTTGCTCCCCTGGATGGGGTTCCTGGCGGTTCTTATCTTGCGGTTTATAAAAGGTCGAAACATTCAGGGTCGGATTCTACTTTTTGGGTACAGCGGCACCCGTTGTGATTCTAATCGGATGGCTGGTTTTCGGAAATTCCGTCAAGAGTATTTTGTACAGCCAAAAGTTCGATGCCAAACTCTGGCGGAATAAAGAACAAGGCGAGCATAATACAATGTGGCCACCCCGTCTTTGCATGGTGGATAACCTCATATCGAGCGGAGTGCTTAAAGGTTTGACTCGATCTCAAGTTGTCCAGCTCCTCGGTCCTCCTCATGACAAGGACTTTCCTCGAGGAGCAAGGAACTGTGACATCCACTACTATCTTGGACCCGAACGTGGATTTATAAGGATTGACTCTGAGTGGTTATTTATCACCTTGTGCGATAGCGATACAGTAAATAAATACTGGATTTACCGAGATTGATTTGATTACCCAAAAAATTGATCGATATGGACTTGTAATACTGCGCCGTTTCACAACCCAGTCATCATTAACGTTGATGCCTACGACAAAAGTCTAAAAAGCAAAAAGGCCTGTGTCGTAAGTCTTTGTTGATCAACATATTAATTTTTAAAAAATTGCGTATTGATGACTTTTGTCGTAGGTATCAACGTTCGCGAATGCGGTAGATAGGATTAAGATAGAAATGAAAATTTTCAAGACGACACAAATAAAAAGAATCATATTCTATCCCATAATTACGATATTCGTATGCTTTATATTTTTAGAATTCTCAATGATTATTTTGGAGCCATATTTATTTCGTGGCTTCTATCAGTATGATCCGGACCTTGGTTTTCGAGTACGCCCTTATGCACAGGGTACAAACCGATTTGGGTTTAATGATCGAGATTATCCTTTACAAAAGAATGCTAAGACCTTTCGTATTCTTGTTGTAGGTGACTCTTTTAATTGGGCAGGAGGTAAAGAGCGAAATTATACAGCTATATTGGAAGAGCAGTTTGAACAATCCTACGGCAAACATAAGGTTGATGTCATAAATGCAGGTTATTCAATGACTCATACTAGTGAGCAATTTGAGATGCTTAAGAAGTATGGACTGCAATACAATCCTGACCTTGTGTTCCTTGGGTTCTTTATCGGAAACGACTTTGTGGATGCGGACCCTAATAGGAAGCGAATTGTTGTTAATGATGTGTACTTCGATATTGATAAAAGACGGGAGCGTACATTTTTTGGTTTTCCGATTATTCCAAAGTCAAGGTTCGTCCACTTTGTTAAACAGAAATATATTGTGTTTCGAGAATTAATAAAATCTCGGAATGATGCGAAAATAAAAACTGATTCAATAACGAAAGAAAAAAGGGGTACATTCACAACAGACACATTCTTGAACATAGAAAAGGCAAGACTGGAATTTTTTAATATAGAAAAGCATCTGGCCAGTAAATATCATCAACAGATAAGTTATATTTTCCACAGTATAGAAAAAATGAAAAAACTATTGGACGCTAGAAAAATTGAATTTGTCATTGGTATATATCCTGATGAATTTCAGGTTAATGAATATTTATTGAATCAGATATTTCTGACATTCAATTTAGAAAAAGAAAATTATGATATAGAGATTGGACAAAACATACTAAAAAAATTTTTAGATTCTAAGCAAATTCAATATATAGATATGACTGAAGAATTCAGAGTTGAAGGTAGGAAAAGGCAACTTTACCTTCTTAGAGATACCCATTGGAATGATTCTGGGAATGAATTAGCTGCAAAGATTATATTCAGAAACATATCTGAATTTGTGGAATAATGAAAGGGAGTTAAATACTCGCCTAACACCCATTAAGTTCGCTTTGTCAAATCAAATCGCTGCATTTGATCGCTATTCCGCTGCGCTCCATAGTCGCAGATGAGCTTGGTCGTTCGCAAAAGAAAGGATATTTATGAAAGAAGCAATACTATTACTATTCGCAATTACGACATTGTCGTATGCTGACACAAAAACAGAACTTGCTGATGAAATGATCAATTTATCAAAAACCAGAGTCATTTATCAAAAAATGAAAGAAACTTCAGTCAGGCAGACTGAGACACAGGCTAGAGATGCGATTCAATATTTTAGAAAGCAATTTGGCATAATTCCTGAGGCTGAATTAAAGAAGATGACCAATGCCATGGAAAAATTTACCAAGAAAGCAACAAGCACTTGGGATATTGACGAAGTTATCAAGTATGAGCGAGAATTATTGGTTGAGTTTTATTCTGAAGAGGAATTAAAGGAATTGGTGCTGTTTTATCAGTCTGCAATTGGTCAAAAAACCATAGAGGCAGGAATAAAATTAACTCCTAAGGTTCAAAGTTTTATGATAGATAAGAATAAAACGGTTATTGACGGCGCATTGAAAGAGTATGTTGAAGAGTTAAGAGTAATTGTTAGGAGTATAGCAATCGAAATTTTACCTGCATCCGAGGGCGAACAAAACGATTGAGATTAACATCATGTACTCGCGGCGCTTGCACATGATGTAACTCATCTGAATTGTTGTCTTAATCGTTAGTGCGCCAAGCGTAGCTTCGTATTTCTTTCTGGGAGAAAGTCCCTGGTCAGGTAAGGCCAAACCAGCCACCGGTATCGCGTGTTGCGTTTTTGGAAGAGTAACGATCTGTACCCTTGTTTTTACAAGGCGTTGCAAACATGCAAAATGAAGGAGACGAGCCGACCATCGGGAGACAGACAGATGGGCTCAGGCACACGATCAAAATGCTGCGAAAATGTACGCTAAGCGACACAGATACTTGTCGACATCTCCGGATTTGAGCGTGACGACAGGTCCTCCAAGCTTACTTGACCAGCGGTGCTCGGTCTATTTCGCTCAGCTCTTCCATGATGTCGAACACGTAGTCGGTAATATCGGTGATTCCAATCTCGTTCAACCGCTTAATGTGTTTTTCCTTGTATCGCTGAAGATGCTCGATATCTTTGAATAGATACGTGGACCCAAAGTGATTGGTACTTTCCTCGTGGGTCCAAATCTTCCACAAGATGCCGGGTTCTACGGCAATGCTTTCCGCCAGCCTCCTGTTTCCTTCCATAAACTCATCTGTCACTGGACCATCGTATTTCAAATGTAGGTCCCATATCTTTAGCGTGCTCATAATTGTGTTCTCCTAAATTGCCCACTGTTCAGCAGACGACGTTAAGCATCACCCAGATTCTTTTTCACTTGCAGAAAGCACATAACCGACAGGAATGCAAAAACGCTGGATCGGACCAACCAAGCCAATAAATACTTTATTAATACATGCATAGAGAGTAATTATTAGTCCACATCAAGCCGTTGAATAGATTTTGTGCTGTCACACTGTTTGTTTCTATATCACGGAACAGAAAACCAAAAACCGAGAGGCCTCCGAGAAAAATACTATTGTGCTGTGAAAGGAATCGTGCGTACCGGTCATTTACTTCCACACCATAAACAGGCCATAAGAGGTCAGGTAGGAAAAACAAGGCGATAGCAAAGGATGCATAAATTACACTGTGAAAGATTAAGAAAGCTTTGTTGCTCATTTTTGTCCTCGAATGTTGTTTAACTATGAAATGAATTGTTAGAACGTCAATAAAAATCCTTTGATTCTGGATAAATAATCATTGGTCATATCTGGAGTGAGCAGCTCAATCATCACTCTATTCTCTATCCAGAACTCAATTACATTGAATCCCCCCTCGCGGTAACTCCAACGCTTTCCAATTCTGTTCCTTGGCAGCCTTGATAATATCTTCTCTCAAACGGTTGATTGAGATGGCCGCATGGGTAGCACAAATTTGGAGTAAGATGGGTTGTGTTGAAAATTCGCCTGGTTCTCCCCTGAATCAGGATACATTTCCGTACCTGCTGGATATAACTCTATGGCCGAGCCATACTCATCTCCAAGCCAAACGATATATGAATTTTCGTAAGGAGCAAACTTAGTAATATTTCCATTGAAAAGACTCGCTAATACCTGAGAAACATTTTTAGTGTCTTGAACTGGAATTGAAAATCTCGATTTTTTCTTGATTGCTCTCGATCATGGTTTGCCAATCTTCCATCATCTGGCTGTATTTAGTCTCGCTGAATGAAGCCACTAAGTTTTCGTTTCCAGCTGCACTCAAGGCGGTCAACTGATAGGAGACGTTCACCGTTGACCCTCCTTTGCCGTTCGATCTGATCGACACATCTACGGTGCCAGTATCCGCCTCCGGGGTTACGCGTACATAAAGTGTGTGATGAGCTTTAGTATCGTAGTCTATGAGATGCCAATAGGTTATGTGTCCATGGTTTGTGGTGACGAAAACCGACCCTTTTTTTAACCCGTCTCCATTCAGCATGATTGGGTCCCAGGTTGGAATCCACAATTTCTCTCCTGACGCGGTAAATATCGGAAGCGCATCATCCGGTGTCACCTCCAGTTCAAACGAGCCGATACGAGTAATGGTCTCCGCATCGAGCCTATCGAACTGCTCTAATTTATTGCTGTTTGCATTACTCATCGTCTTCTCCGTCATCTAGCTTGTGGCTGTCATCGGCGGTCAAATCGAGTTCATAAACGTCCTTCAGCTTTTCGATTTTGCTGAGGGTTTCTTCCGAGAAAGGCGCTTTTCCTTCGAAGCAATGGAGGGCCATCCCTTCAAGGAGATCGCCAAGCGAAATATCAAGTTGCTCAGCTAGCGCCTTGAGCACCTTCAGGAGACGCTTTTCGATACGCACACCCGTCTGTACACGTTGGATTTTATTTGACATCTTGTTATTATGGTACCATGCTACCTAGGTAGCAAATTAAAAATCACATATTATTTCATAAACACTCAACTCAGGGGTGCAGAAAAAACTAAAATACCGCTTTTTCGCCCAGATTTAGGGTAGATTTGATTGCACCGATTGAACAAATACGCAGGAATAGCGAGTTATTTTGAGGCGTTTGTGATTGAGATGTGGTCAAATATGCCCTGGCTATGGGATGAAAAATGGTAGATTTATTTTTTCTACGCCCCTCAGAGGAACCATCATGAATACTCTCCTGTCGGATAAGAAAGTTAAATAACTGCAAGCGCAAGGCCCAATGTACCCTGCCGCAAAGTAATCACCCACCGTCAGGTGTTTCAGACCACGCCGGACAAACTCTTTCCCCTGTTGTGCCCGACCACGGAGTATGACTGGATGGACGGATGGCACTGCGAGATGGTATATTCACAATCTCTGTATCATGAGTACAATGCGATCTTTAAAACAAACTACTTTAACGTGGAAGAAACGTGGGTTGTATCTCATTTCGAGCCGAATAGAGTGATAGAGTTTGTGCGCGTATCCGAACATCCTCGGTAAAGGTGGACGCGAGAATTTGTGATAATCTTGATGGTACTTGTACCCGAAGCTGGATAGTCAATGCTACCGCTTTAACCCCTCCAGGGAAACGAGGCCTTGCAGAGTATGAACCCTGAAGACGAACCTATTGGTATATTAATTGATGCTTTGGATCACTACATCAGGCACGACACTATCAAGCCTTTGCCGGAAGGAATTTTCAATAAACAGAAGTAACGATTCCAATCGCGGAATTCCCTGAAATGGCGCAGGTCATGGATTCTTTCCGTTTTGTGAGCTTAACCCAATTAAAAAGAAATTTTCTTAGGACAACAACAACGAATCATTATTCATTTTAGCCATCGCCTCTGCTGTCCAGTAAAGTCTCCTACCTTCCTTTTAATCGGGAATATTTTTGGGGGTCTGCCCTGAATTAAGAAAGATTGATTGACCTCACACAATTATATGTGTACAATAATGTGTGAAATGATGGAGGAATTTTTATGGCCACGAATCTACAAATTGACGACAAACTCATTGAAGATGCTGTAACGCTGGGGCATCATAAAACAAAAAAAGCGGCGGTTACTCAAGCGTTGATCTCCTATACACAACATCTCCGACAATTGAAAGTAAAGGAATTGTTTGGAACGATTGATTTTGATTCCAATTACGATTACAAGAAGCAGCGGTCTGTATCGTGAAAGTAATCGCCGATACCTGCGTTTGGTCATTAGCGTTACGCAGAAATACTTCCATTAACAATGATGTTGTCGAGCTACTAGCGTCACTCATCGACGATGGTCTTGTCCAAATGATAGGGCCCATACGTCAAGAAATTTTATCAGGCGTAAAGTCTACGAAGCAATTTGAACAATTACAATCTTACTTGGCAGCCTTCCCCGATTTGGATCTTCAGACTGTTGATTACGTAAAAGCTGCACAATTCTATAATATTTGCAAATCTAACGGCGTTCAGGGATCAAATACTGATTATCTCATCTGCGCGCTATGTGTTCGTTATAATATGTCAATATTTACGACAGACAGAGACTTTTTTAATTTTTCTGCGTACATACCCATAGCGATTTACGGTTCAAACTAAAAATTCCATCTATATTTTTCTATTGGAATGTTTTATATAGTTTCCCGAAGGGGAACAGTGAAACGTCCACGCGCCTCAAAGAGCAAAGAGTGTTTTAGGGTCACTTTTAGCCTTAAGTTTTTAAAGAACATCTTTCATGTTTTTTACCAGAAAAATAGAATTCCCAACACTTGTTTTAAATTTTCCAGAAAAACTTAAGGCTAAAGGTTTGGCCCGAATGCCCCCCAACCTGAAATGTAAAATATTGCAATAACTAGGTAAGTGTAGGCTCTGGGACACGCAATCCCTTCAAGAGTTGACGTT
>JAVJHY012171275.1:0-26419 GCA_035593235.1 Phascolosoma agassizii
AAGTTATCATTCTCACCATAGAGATTCGTCGGCATCACACTGCGGTAATCCACACCGTATTGACGGTTATAGGACTCGCACATCTTAATACCCGCGATCTTAGCAATAGCGTAAGGCTCGTTGGTAGGCTCAAGCGTACCGGTCAATAAAGCCGTTTCCTGCATCGGCTGCTCAGCCAATTTCGGATAAATACAAGACGACCCCAAAAACAACAACTGCTTCACCCCAGCCTTATAGGCCGAGTGAATAATGTTGTTCTGGATAGTTAGGTTCTCGTAAATAAACTCAGCCGGATAAGTATTGTTAGCTACAATCCCGCCAACCTTAGCCGCCGCCAAATACACCTGATCAATGTTATTGACTGCAAAAAAATCCGCCACCGCAGACTGATCTAATAGATTCAACTCCGCACGCGTGCGAGTGACAACCTCAACCCCGCCGGAAGCCTGCAACTGACGAACAATAGCCGAGCCAACCATACCGTTATGGCCAGCCACATAAACTCTTTTCATTATAAAACCTTTTTTATTTACCACAGAGGACACAGAATCACTTCGCTACACAGAGAGAAAATCTTTTTTTCTTTTAAATTTAAAAAAACATCTTTTGATCTTCCTCTGTGCTCTCTGTTACCTACATGGATGTAGGTGCTTAGATTTAGTCAGGAACAATAAATCTGGTCCTCTGTGGTGCAAAATCAAACACTAACCCGCTTAATACCGTCAGTAAGCCTTGATACATTAAAATTAATCAACAGACCGGTCTTGATACCCGCGAGTTTTAAATAGGTAATTAATTGAGCTGTATGGATCGGCAGAATCTTATCAACCGCCTTTAGCTCCAGTATTAAAGAACCTGGCAATAGTATATCGAGCCTATAACCCGCATCGATGGAGGCCCCCTTATATACAAGCGGTAGCTCAACCTGATTGCGCGCTAAAATTCGCTCCTGCATGAGTTCATACATCAGACATTTTTCATAACTGGACTCAAGTAATCCAGGACCAAGCGTCTTGTGTACCTCAATAGCGCAACCAATAACCTTCTGCGTCAGGATATCCGTATCCATAAACCCTCCTTAAAACACTATTCACCACAGAGGACACCGAGAGCACAGAGAAAACCTCTTCTTTCTTTTAAGCCATAAAAAATAAAAATCTTTTGACTTACCTCTGTGTACTCGGTGTCCTCTGTGGTGAGCTATCTTTTACTCCACCGACAAAGACACATCATGTCCATGAGCCTTAAGTAGTGCATGCTGCTTAGCCCTCGCCAAATCATTCTCCACCATCTCCGCACACATCTCTTCAACCGTAATCTGTGGCACCCACCCCAACTTTTCTTTGGCTTTAGAGGGATCACCCAACAAAGTTTCAACTTCTGCCGGACGGAAGTAACGCGGGTCAACTTTTACAATCACATCACCCACATTCAACGCCGGGGCGTTATGGCCTGTTATGGACTTAACTGTCCCGGTTTCATCAAGACCTTCGCCTGTGAATTTCAGCTCAACACCGACCTCTTTAGCCGACAACGACACAAATTCACGTACAGATATTTGCTTACCCGTTGCAATAACAAAATCATCTGGTGTTTCTTGCTGCAACATCATCCACTGCATGCGCACATAATCTTTAGCATGGCCCCAATCACGCAGTGCATCCATATTACCTAGATACAAACACTTCTCTAACCCTTGTGAAATATTGGAGATAGCACGTGTAATTTTACGGGTCACAAAAGTTTCACCACGGCGCGGTGATTCATGGTTAAACAGTATCCCATTACAGGCATACATGCCGTAAGACTCGCGGTAGTTAACCACAATCCAGTAGGCATACATTTTAGCGACCGCATAAGGTGAGCGAGGATGAAACGGCGTGGTTTCTTTTTGTGGGATCTCTTGCACCTCACCGTAAAGTTCAGAAGTAGAGGCCTGATAGAACTTAGTCTTCTTCTCCAAACCTAAAAAGCGAATTGCCTCCAATAGACGCAAGGTACCCATCGCATCGACATCAGCAGTATATTCCGGGCACTCGAAAGAAACCGCCACATGAGACTGCGCACCCAAGTTATAGACTTCGTCCGGCTGCACATCATTAATAATACGCGTCAAATTAGACGAGTCAGTTAAATCACCGTAGTGCAGGAAAAAACTGGGGTCTTCTTCATGGCTATCTTGGTATATATGGTCAACACGCTCAGTGTTCAGCGAAGAAGACCTGCGTTTAATACCATGCACTTCATAGCCTTTTTCTAATAACAACTCAGCAAGGTATGAGCCATCTTGACCGGTAATACCGGTGATTAATGCAACTTTTTTTGACACAATAACTTCCTTATATATTTATATTTTTCAGCTTTTCAATATGTTTTTACAAATAGCCAATGACTAACAACTATAGTTTTCTCACTCCCACTCAGAAGGCATATCTTCACGCCAATCTCTAAGTGCGGATTCAAGGGTAGAACTAAATTCATAACCATTATCATTCAAATATTGCGGCACGATATTATTGGATTTAACCAACTTCTTAATTCGTACGGGACTAACTAGGCTGTGAAACTCCTATTATTATTGCCAACCCTTCTACAAAAAAGGATACCGGATACAATACAAAAAATGGGACCGTGGGTACAAACCGCTTAACACCTGCAACCTTAATAATATTATCTACATAATCCTGCATAGACGGCGCAGGTGACATGGTCATGTTAAATGTGGTTACACTTGGATCATTCGTAGTACGATCGACCACCCACGCCAAAGCTCGGCAGAGTTCCTTAATATATACACCAGCCTTACGAGTAGATTAATTACCCATGTAAAAGAAATAACGTCGCAGAACAGCTTTGATCAATCGTGAAACATTACCACCCTCTCCTGAACCAAATAATACCGCTGTAGACATACTACACTCCTAATTATATAACTGAGTTGATCTTTGCTATCAACCCATCAAGTGTAAACTGCTGAAGAAGTTCATCATTACCGTGATCGTGGGAGGAGGAAATCAAAGTAACGGCTTTCTCTACTACAACATCCATCTCCCATGTCTGTACTGCCACACCATTAGAATAGCGCTCCATGATATCGACCAACTCACTACCAGCATCTGTAATACAAAGCACCTTGGTACCAGATGCTAAAAGATTAGGCAGCTTAGATGGCAGTGAACCATCAGAAGTACCTGTCTCTTGCGGGATAATTTGGACACTTGAGCGGGCTAAAAGCTCTGGAAGTTGCTCTTCATCAACCAAAGGTAAAAACTCAAAATACTCACTTGCGTACTCTTTCTTCAACCGTTCAAAAATAGGTCCCTGCGAAAATACGTAGGCCTTGGCTCCTTGATGCGCGTCTATTATTTCCGACATAAGCAATACAAGCTTATCGGGCGCTTGCTTTTCACCCAGGGCACCAGAATAAACTATCGACAACTGTCCATCAGGGATTATCGACTCTAATTTATTCGCCTCTACGTCCGGGGATATAGTAACAAAGGGATACTGAACAGATGAATCATCAACCCCGAGACCATAAGTATCAATAGCTACACGCCGCATAGCATCCGACAAGAAAACCAGATAATCACAAGTCCGAAAAGATCGGCGCTCGACCCAATTAATCGCAGAAAACACAAGCTTACGGGCTAACCCACCTTGATTTTGCGCATAGACACCTTGCAAGTCGTGCACAATACCAACAACCTTGGATGACTTAGGCCTCAACAAGGGCAGCAATAACATAAATAAACTCGGCGGGAATACTGGCACAATTAAATCGTACTTCTTTCGCTTACAAAAAAGCACCTTCCCGACATACATAAAAAACCACAACTCAAGCACCAACCGCCTTAACAGCTGACCGGATGGGTATCTGAGCCAGCCCCCTCCACGAATTGCATTAACCCCCTCCATCTGCAATTCCGCCTTCTCCACAACCCACTTGGGATAAACAGGGTGAGAGCAACACACATCAACATCGTGACCATGCTCTGAAAAAGACTTAGCTAGATATGTATTGTACTTTCCTGTAGATATTGGTTCTGGGTAAAAAAACGGGGACAGAATTAAAACTTTTTTCATTTTTCACCAAAAATTTGTATTAGATACTTCAAGGGAACACCAAAATAAAATAATCGAGCAACATACAACAATAGGCCTGCTCGCCCACACATCTAAGCAGCAGAAAAACACCCGCCAAAGAAGATGCATAAGGTTAATCTGTGTAACCAAATCGGCTTAGCTCACCATCAAACATACGAGCAACGTTCTCTTTTTGTCGACCCGAAAATTTTTCATGCCACTGACCTGTCTTACCTGACCTAAAAGTATGTGATTTATTTGGATCAATAGTAGAGATAGCTTTATCGACATACTCATTAACATCCATTTCACCAGGGTAAGCATCTGCATAATGCTGAACAATACGTTCTATTTCATGACGCCTATTAGAGGACATCAGATCCTCATAGCGTACTGAAAGAACATTCTCCCTACCTATCCACCCCTTATACCTATCAAACCGCTCTTTAATAGATTCATACTTAAACCCCGACTTTTCATCAAAAAAACCATCTAATGACATATCGATCCTGCGCTCAAATGAAGGCTCGGAAGAGAAATATCTATAGAGTCGGTGCCATCGATTCATTTCTGATAAATAGTAGACATCCGACAGGGCGACATCTCTCGGGTCCCTATAGATAAAGTAATGGACAGCCCTGATTTTTTCAATAGAAGCCTCCACCTCAGGCGAATAAAAGACATGCCCTCCAGCAGTCTCACCAGGAATTATACTCTCAATCCTACGCGACATTTTTATAGGATCAATCTCAGTGTATGTAAATGAAGGGGTAGATGCATAAAACCCAGCTAAATCTCTAACACTCGGCAACACAGATACAATCTGCATTAGCAAGTGGGTACCACTTTTTGGGAATGAATTAACAATTACCGGGGGGTGCCCTAGGAAATCACTTTCAGAGAAAAACAACTGTAATGAGGGCCTAAACACATCAACAGAATACCTAACAAGCTTTTTTAAAAAAACTGACTTACGAAAATTCATCATTAATCCCTAGTTAACTCATAGCTTTCTAACAAAAACAGACTGAACACCAAATAAAAAGAATAAAAATAAAGATGCATAAGGTTCCGTAAAGTTCTGCTGAGTAAAGTTTGAAAAAATTAAAGCGAGGTAAATCACACATACCAACGAATAAACAACCCACCTACACTCCTTAAAGCGCCAAAATACAAGCAACCTATACCCTTTACATAATGTATCAATTGAAAATATAACTATCATCACAAAAGGTAACAGTCCTGCTTTTGATAAAACCTCAAGATAAGTAACCTCAGCCACCGACACACGGGAAAACTCATACGAAAAGCCCCCAAGGGTTTCCGACATCCCCGCACTAAAAGCGAGTCCAAATGGAGTTGATACTCCGTCAACTATAGCCGAGGCAATAGCACCAACTCTTATGTTATCACTTTGCGCCGCACCAAAGTCCGATGAAAACATCTCATAAAACCTAGTAATAACTTTTGCCTCGAAAGCAAATAAGACAAACACCACACCAAACAAGGAAAAAAACAAGCCCCACAGAAGCCTTACACGTGACCTTGGCAAGCCACCTTCATATAAAACCAGCGCAAGCATAAACAACAGAGCTAAAACTGAAAAAACAACTGCCGACCTAGACCAAATAAGCGGGATCATCATTGTGAAGAATAAGTACAGTCCCACAAAAAAAAGACCCCTCCCTGGCGAAAAAAAAGCCCTCATCAACAAGAAAACCGAACAACAACCAACCACAAAAGGGTAATACCTCTTAATTTTTGTGATATTGATACCCCCCACATAATCAACAAGACCAGACTGGAATAGATATCCCCCACCAAAATCCAACACCGTCTGAATACACTGAGAAAAAAGCACAACAGATATCAAAAAAATCCAAATGAAAACAAGCTTTTTCAAAAAAAATATAAGCTCATTAACATCACAATGCCTGCACAACTCAATAGCGACAACAAAAGAGAATACAGGAATTATTGTTTGTAAGAAAAAGCTAAAACTTAAGGCATATTGATAGTTTGAATCGACAAACAATCCATTAAAAAGGCCATATGAATACGAGAGTGAACAAAATAAAATGTATAGCTTTATTGTGACCGGCAGGTTCACAACATGACGAAGCAACAAAGGAAGATTAAATGTCGCCCACCCCAAAACAATAAAACACAATACAAAAAACGACAAAGGAAGGTCTATTCCCGGAGTCCTATACTCAGAAAATACACGCTCACCAAAACCAACCCCCCCAGAACCGACATGAACAAAAAAAGGGAGCACCAAAATATATGCATACAGCCTAAGAAAATTAGTAGAAATTGAATTACTCATAAGACCTAACACTCAACAATCTTTGCAGTATAAAAAAAGACATAGCAGGTCTTAAAAACATGAAAACGGCATACACTATAGAGAAACCAAACACCCCATAATCAGGTACCACAACAAATGAAACAAAAGTCATTAAAACAGCAAGAGAAGCTGAGACATTCCGCTCAATAATCTGCCCATCAATCATGGTCATTAGATGTTCTACAGGACCAAAAACCGAGCTTGCTAAGCGGCCAAATATAAGAACGACAAGCATCTCATTCCCTGAAGAAAAACCATCCCCAAACACACTTAACAACAAGTCTCCACATAAAATACAGATAAGAAAAAGCGGTAAAATACACAAGAATGAAAACCATCGACTATTGCGGAATACGCCCTTCAAACTGCCAAGATCCTTATTCGACCAGTGTTTTGAGAAATAAGGAGCGTAGTAAGCGCCCAAAGTCAAAGTTATCGTACCTGCTACAGCAACAACTTTATGCACAACTGCAAAAACGCCCACATCAGCCGACCCCACAAACTCAGGAAGTAATATATAGGGTAAAGCCGCCACATAACTGTTCAACACTAAAACAAACCAGAAACTGCTTAATTTAGTAAAATTAACATTAACAATTTTTCCAAACAGAAATTCTCTGTAGCTGTGAAAAAGAACACATAAAAATACGACAGAGATACAAAGAAGATAAATCTGAGGATACTCGAGACCCTCAACATTTAGATAATAAAGCCAAAGAATTATAAATACAAAACACAACTGAACCAACACGAACTCGAGAAGAACAGAGGCTATAGGTTTAAATTTACCTTTAAAGTAATCAGACCTTAATTTCAACAAGCCGACAAGATAGCCAGCAAGCAAATACATTAAAGCACTACTATATCCACCAAAAAACCAATAGAGGCAGCAAAAAAACAGAAACACACATGAACAAATAATAACGCCCGTTTTTAATGAATTACCTCCGGCCTCTCCGCCTGCCACAGATTTAACTATAAATGTATTCATTCCAAACGAGCTTATGACGGAAAAAAAGTTACTCCATGCCATAAAAACATTAAAGGATCCAAGCGATTCAGCACCAGCTACCCGTCCAATCAATATGTTAATAAACAACTGAAATAAAGTTCCAATCGCCCTAACAAACAATAATGTTAATTTATCAATCATACTTAGATAAAGCCCACAAAAACAATTAAAGGAGTAGGTGACAAATAAGACTCGCTCTCAAGCCCTATCATTCCAAAAAACACTTATTTAACTAGCAGCTTACTTGATCCAGTCTCAAGCTAAGGACATATGTCAATAAGCCATAACTATGATCTAGCTACCTCTGACTTACCCGTCCTACTTTTAGCTGTTAGTCAAAACCTCAGAACTTAAGTCCAGATTACTAACAACAGCCTTTAGTAAAGGACACCTCTCCACAGAGGGCACCGAGTACAACCTTTCTTTTCATTTCTTTTAAACTAAAAAAAGAGACATCAGTAATCTTACCTCTGTGCCCGGTGTTCTCTGTGGTGAGTAGGGCCATAAATTTCAGTCAACTCTCTAAACTCAACTGCAAACAACTTAGAAACCGCAACCTTCAAATCCTCGCCAAGCTCACCATCCGCCAAACCATACTCCAGCTGCGCCTTCATATACCCCAGCTTATTACCACAGTCATGGCTTTTGCCTTTTATACGGTAAGCCTCAACCAATTCGGCCTTTAGCAAGTCATCAATAGCATCAGTTAGCTGTATTTCACCCCCTGCTCCGGGCTGGGTAGTGGCTAATAAGCTCCATATAGAAGAAGGCAGGACGTAGCGACCGACAACGGCCATGTTTGAGGGTGCGGCATCGACTGGAGGCTTTTCTACCATGCCATCAATCTTGGCGGTGGTTGCTTCATGTAAATCCGCACCTAGGCAGTCCACGACACCGTATTTATCGACTTGATCCCAAGCTACTGGCTCTACCATGATCTGGCTGGCTCCGGCGCTGTGATAGTTAGCCACCATGGCGGCGAGGTTATCGGTGCTTAGATCAGACTGATATTGATCCACCAATACATCGGGCAACAGCACAGCAAAGGGGTTATCCCCCACTACTGCCTTGGAGCAGGCAATGGCATGACCAAGGCCTTTGGCCTCAGCCTGACGCACGGCGATGACTGACACACCTTTGGGCACAATAGATTGAACCTCTTCCAATAGCGCTAGCTTACCTTTGGCGACCAACTGAGCCTCTAGCTCGAAGGAGGTATCAAAGTGATTTTCGATGGCGTTTTTACTGGTGTGGGTCACCAACACAATTTCGGTAATCCCCGCTGCAACGGCTTCATCCACCACATATTGGATAAGCGGCTTATCGACGATGGGCAGCATCTCTTTGGGAATGGCCTTGGTGGCTGGCAACATGCGAGTGCCGAGACCGGCAACAGGGATTACAGCTTTGGTGATTTGACCAAAGGGGGATATTAAATCGTCCATGATAAAAACCAGTTGTTAGTTGTTAGTTGTTAGTTGTTAGTTATGGCCTACACGGTTGTAGTGCCATAGATTGAGCTGAGAGCACATCAATCTTGAGATCCTTAGGTTACGAAGAGATCAAGTAACCTGTAGTCAACTGCCAACAAAAAATAGCCCTAAAAAAGTTCGCTTTAGAGTGAACCAATCCACACTTCTTTACGTGCGCGGATTCTACCAATAACTGCATGGTTATAGAAGTGAGTATTTAGTTATAGATAGGTAAAGCTCTATGCATGGAACAGAGCTCTAGAGGCCGCTTTTTGCGACTGCTGGTAACCTTTGGCAACCAGAGGGTTGGGCTAAGTTTTTCTATAACTCTCGTATTCTGCCCTACCCCTATGCTCACCACAGAAGAATCAAAATAAGTTTTTAGTTTTTAGTTTTTAGTTTTTAGTTTTTAGCTACAGACTAAAATCCTCCCTATTCACCACAGAGCCCACAGAAGAAACAAAAAAACTTTTCTCTTTTGCCTATATGAATGTGCCTTATATCGATGTGGGACCACAGATTGAACATGGAACAGTCAATCTTGAGGAGTGAATCGGTAATTTTGAGGTGCTTAGCGCTGGTTTTGGAGCAGTTTACAGGACGTTTAAGGCTCATTTGTCGCCAGGCCCTTTAATACTTTGTAATGTGCAGGCCTCACCTAGCCTGCGTTTAGCAGATTCTGCAGGGCTTACGATATCCAGCCAATAATCGATGTAAGCCACATAACGTGTAGACACACTTAGCATCAAGTATTGCTCGTCCGTATAAGCGCGCTACCGATCAACTGGGCCGTATATATTAGCAAACACTGTGTGTGTGTGTGTGTGTGTGGTGGTCTAAGCCTGTAGTGAAATGACTGGCAACCTTAAACTCACCCAGGCGCAGCAGTTCTTTTTTAACCTGACTCCAACTGAAAGATGAAATGATTTTGGTGACACGCAAGAGGCGAAGACAACCTAAAATGCGTCGTCACCCACCCTGGGATGTGCTCACTGCACACCAGACGATGAATAAGCGCGGGGGTAATGTAATGGCTACAGAGCTATCGGATAGCGAGTCTGTACTTGATATAAACCCAACTCACCACAATAAAATTTGGCCGTAACGTGAATAACGACCACATTAGCAAGAGCTACAAAACCATTACAATAACTTTTGAAACCGCCAGTTAAGATCTAATGCTCCGACTGCCAACTTGAGTCGCGCTGCTTATGCCAGTGATACGTGCCTTCCGTTGCATCTGCGGCGATCTCTACAACAGCGACAGCGCCAACAGAGGGGTTACGCCACAATATATCGCTCACACCGTCCCCAGTAAAATCCCCCATTTGCGACGTCCAGTCAGCGTTACGCTTCTTATGCCAGCGATACACCACTTCCGTTGCATCTGCGGCGATCTCTACAACAGCGACAGCATCAACAGAGGGGTTACGCCACAATATATCGCTCACACCATCTCCAGTAAAATCTCCAATTTGAGACGTCCAGTCAGCGTTACGGTTCTTATGCCAGCGATACGCACCTTCCGTTCCATCCGCGGCGATCTCGACAACAGCGACAGCGCCAACAGAGGGGTTACGCCACAATATGTCGCTCACACCATCTCCAGTAAAATCTCCAACTTGAGACGTCCAGTCTGCGTTGCGGTTCTTATGCCAGCGATACGCCACTTCTGTTCCATCCGAGGCGATCTCTACAACAGCCACAGCGCCAACAGAGGGGTTACGCCACAATATATCGCTCACACCATCTCCAGTGAAATCTCCAACTTGAGAGGTCCAGTCAGCGTTACGGTTCTTATGCCAGCGATACGCCCCTTCCGTTGCATCTACGGCGATCTCTACAACGGCCACAGCGCCAACAGAGGGGTTACGCCACAATATGTCGCTCACACCATCCCCATTAAAATCATTCTTAACAGCACCCAAAGAAGGCTTACTCGCCACATCCGTTGGATCGGTTCCAGCAAGATACTCATCTAAGTTACTGAAACCATCGCCATCAGCATCGAAAGCAGAATCTGCAGGATCTAGAGCATCCATGCCATAGGCAAGTTCATACCCATCATCTATACCATCGAGGTCGCTATCGACGGCATGAGGATCTGTACCATAGATATATTCTTCAGCATTTGTTAGCAGATCGGCATCAGCATCTAGAACACCATCGACAGGATTTAATGGATCGAAACCGTTATTGACCTCAAAACCATCGGGCATCTGATCACCATCCGTATCAGCTAGATAGGCATTAGTAGCCGATAGAATTTCATCAGCATCTAATAAACCATCATTATCATCATCATCATCGATAATATTTGGCGTGCGATCACCGTCAGTATCTTGACCATGGTAAGCGTAGAACTCTTCTTCGTTGCTTAGGCCATCGCCATCTTCATCAGCGCTAAGATCACCGGAATACTTGAGTCCGATAACGGCAAAGGATTCTGCGTTGTCTGCTGCAAAACCACCAGCTTCACCCAAAGCACCTTCAGCCGCTCCGGTTAGCAGCGTCATTGCCTCATAGTTCCCTGAAACAATACCGTTGATCGTTAACATTTCCACAACGCTAGGGTCATTCTCAGAACGCCAACCCGTTACCAGCTCAAAATCTCCGGTTTGATGAATTTGGTAATTACAGCTAACGGTCTCATCCCGATACGCCCCCTTCTGAACATCACTAGCGGTTGTGCCCGCCACTTCTGTTCCTGAATCAGACTTTTCCACATAAGTACCATTATTACGGAAACTACATAAGTTATATCCGCTATTGGCCGGGTCGGCGGTACTGCTTAATTCAAGCACCCCAAACATGATCTCGTTCTCTTCCCAAGAAAGCGGCGCGCTATTGCCTTCAAAGAAGGTATAAAAACCGTTCAGCAAATAGGTACCCACTGCGTCGTCATTACGTACATCTTGATTTGAATCTAATGACGCCTCTTGAAATAACAACTCAAAGCCTCGTTTAGCGTACTTAGTAGCATCCACCACACCAAAACTATCTGTCGTCGCGCCGCTGTCGGTAGCCAGCATGTAGCGTTGAGTTTCATCTAGGTAATACTCTCCCCACTCACTGACACCAGCAGGTCCGGCACCGTCTGAGTCCGCAATCACCGTAACTTTACCTGCCAGATCAACACTATAAGTACACTCCGTCGGCGCATCCAAAGTGTCGCTGAAAATTGCGAATCGATCATTGTAATCGCGATCACCTTCATAGGTTGTCGCATCCCAATCTACATCGGGGCTGGACGCATGACCTACGAAATAGTTTTCCTCTTGGGTTAACTGGCAGTCCGATGCATTGATAAATTCAATTTGATAACGAAGTCCTTGAGCAACTTCTGCGTAAGCCATACCAAAGCCGAAATCAGCATAATCTTGCCCCAAACCTACACCATGGAATGTTTTACCCTCTAAGTCCGTCGTAGTTATTGGGAAAGCAGTATTGACCTGAGCATAAAGCCCTACGCCAAAACCAAGTATCTCAATACCACCATCGACGAAATCGTTGACTACCTCGGAATGCAGTAACAAATCCTCGCTAGGTGTACTAAGCAACAGATTACGCTTATCTCCGGGGATGAACTCTCCCGCATAAGCTTCGCGAGTGAACTCATTAAGACCAACACCTGCACTTTGTAACGGCGTTGCATAGACCTCACCAACATTAGTTAACGGGTTATTATCATAATCGTACACTGAAACAAACTGAGCATAGCCACCATAGGCAGAGCCTGTAATACGTTCCGAGCAATTAATACTACCCTCAAGCTCCCAACTATCCGCAACCGTGTCCCCATCTGTATCAACAAAAGCGTAATCTTCACTTAATACGCTATGAGCTACATTGCCGTTAATATCAATACCTAACTCAGCGCCATGAGTACACAGTGATTCATAACCGTGATCTGCCATACCGTAGAGACTTAAATTACCGACAGATACGCTAGACATTTGCCCTCGGTACACTTGCGTCCAAGTAGCATCAACAAACCTAATATTATCAATCCAGGCAGAATCATCACCACTACTGGTTGATACATCTTTACGGTAGGTCCAGCGTAAGGTATGCGCACCAGCTGTTAAATGATGCTTAGCTGAAACCCAAGCCGTTGAGCCGCTCTGTATATCAACGCGAACACCATCAATATAAAACTCTAGAAAATCACGCCCCAATTCGGAATCGATTCGCCAATCGAAGAGTAAGTAACCGTCAACAAAAATCTCCTGCCATTCAACAATAGAAGTCTGACCATCTGCAATCGCTGCCGAGCGTAAACTAGCAGAACCATCAGAAACAAAATTTGCATCTAACAGCCACGCCGCATCACTTCCCGCAGGCTCAACCCACGCTGCGTCTACACCACTCTCAAATGAATCGGAAAATTCATCAATTGCAACGGGAACTGAAAGCGCATCGAAAGCATCCGTACCGGCAAGAACCTCAAGATAATTTATAAATCCATCACCATCGACATCATAATCACAGGCATCACCATAAAAATCGCCATCCAAATTATCTTGGCCGGCGTTAGCAACTAAAGCGCAATTATCCACATCAACATTTAGGCCATCCCCATCTAAATCAAAATTAAAACTTGCGGGGTTACCAATATTTGATAACACAGGGTTACCACTTTCTTCGGTTCGAACCAAACCGTAGGTATCATTGGAACCATTCCCCAAAATCTCTGCGTTATCACCCCAAGCCAGCACTGTCCCATCATTATTTAAGGCCACAGATAAGCTCCAGCCCAGTGCAAAATCAGTTACCCCAGAGACTGGGACTGGTTGCGGCGGATAAACATTGGGTCGAGTATCAATTCCGTACAACTGGCCCCTCGCGTTACTCCCCCAGCCAATCACCTGACCATCACTCACCGCCATAGCCGTCATAGCTCCCGCCGCCACTACCGAAACATTAGCCGGTGAACTGTCTCCACCAATAGGCTTCATAAAAGCTTCAGGTTGACTCCCTCCGTCATAATCGTAATAAGGGGCAATACCAAGCTGTGCGGTGTCGTTTAGCCCCATACCATACAAGCTACCGTCTTCACGTATAGCGACAAGAGTCTCTCCAGACAGCGAAATAGAAACCACTTGATCTAAATACGCATAATCATTAACTTTAAGCTGGATCGGATAGACTCCATCACTAGGGCTATATGCACCCAATGATAACCCCCAAACCCATACCGTTCCGTCTGCACGTAAGGCCGCACTAACACCGTTTCCAGCGGCAATGGCTATTACACCCGTTAAATCTTCACCGAAGGACAGCTGAACAGCTGTTGGCGCAGCACGGTCTTCTTTATCACCCACGCCTAGCTCACCTGCCTCATTCCCTCCCCAAGCTTTTACTGTGCCATCAGCCATAAGTACTAAGCTATGCTCAAAGCCTGCAGAAACTGCTACCGCATCCGTTAATAAACTTCCATCTTCATTCAGTACTTCCCATACATACCCCTCTGTCGGTAAGCCCCAAGCCAAAATCACGCCGTCTTGACGCACGGCTAGGGCATGAGCAACACCAACACTGATACCATAAATATTTTGTAACGGCTGAGCTTGATAGTCTGTAACAGGCCCTGCAAATGAACGATTCCAAACTACAGATTCATCCACACCAATACCCAACATATAGTTACTGTTTCTACCCCAACTCCAAACCGAGCCATCCGTTTCAAGTGCTATAGCATAATTATCAGAGGCCGCAATGGGCTTGTTGCGGTGAAACACCGGTGCAATTAAGGGTGAGGAATGAGACAAACATTCTGCTTTATCAGAAATAGTGTCCCCATCAGAATCACTCACTGCATCAGCAGCGGTGAGATTACCAAAGAACTCCACTTCACATTCATCGGGAACCCCATCCGCATCTGTATCCAAACTGCGCGAAGCATTATAGGGATCAATATCTATATCGTTATCAACGCCGTCGTTGTCCATGTCGCTATCGCACGCGTCACCTTCGGCGTCACCATCAAGATTCGACTGATCTGTATTTTGAACATTAAGGCAATTATCAATCCCATCGGCCACAGCATCGGAGTCAGTGTCTACGTTAATGGTGAGTGTCAGTGTCTCACTGTTAACGCCGCCAACGGGATCGGTAACACGAAGAGTGACCGGATAAGAACCTGGGGATGAAAAATCATGTGTTAAAGACGTGGAAGTACTGTCAGTAGAACCGTTGTTATCTAGATCCCACTCAAAACCGAGACTGGCAAATGAATCATCTTGATCGCTACTTTGATTGACAAATGTCAGCGTATCCGTCGTATAAAAGCTTAAACCTTTTACTCCAGAATCACTGGCAACAGCGAAAGCCGCCTGCGGTAAAATATTACGTGTTGTAAAGCTCCAGCGCGCACTAACAGAACTCTCATTGTGGCTGTCTTTAGCCACCACTTCCCACTCGTAAGTGGTTTTTGAGCGCAGGGTATAAGGGGTAAAGCTCAGGTCGCGGGTTGAACCTACAAGCGACAGATTGCCGGACTCTCCCATATAAATATAATAAATCACATCGTCGCCAGCATCGGCGTCGACGGCAGCCGCCCAAGATAAAGCCGGCTGAAGATCGACATCCACCGCAGCGTTAGCCACAGCCGACAATACCGTTACTGCCGGTGCATTATTAACAGCGGGGCCACCGAGCTGGGTAGTTTCTTGCAGTCGATTACCCATAGGGTCATAGACGTAATCCACCGCCGTGCCATCCGCGTACTCAACGCCAGTGAGACGATCCATGGGATCGTAGGAATATGCGGTATCAACAGCCCAAGATGAACTTGCCATGCACCCTAGTAGACAAACTAAAGCTCTCATTTTACACCCCGAAGTTGGTATTTTTATATTTAGTTTTAATGAAAAGTATTAACTCAACAATTTCCTGGAGTTGCGTCGGCGTACCACTCCTTCTGAATGCTACGCCTTTACGCAATCACCCACGCACCCCAATCCCCCCACCACAAGGATCACTTTTCTTCCGCTTTTTAGGCGGATTCTTCCTTGCTTCTAGAACAGCATCGTAAATAGCTTTATCGATTAAATCATCGATTAAATCACCCACAGTTTTTTGGCCAGCATTATGCTTACGAATATTTTCTGTAACTTGATCACGCTCCGACAATAGACCATTCGGATCCACAAAATTTACCGCATTACTGGCATTAAACTGATACAGATTAATACCACCCGCCTCACCGAGTGGATCGCGAGTCAGCCAGCGCCCCAGAGAAGGCACCGCCTGACGATAGCCGTAATCGATTAGGCCGGTATCGCTATCAAGGTATTTCGTGGAGAAACGGAAAGGTTGATCCAAACTGCCGCTGGCGACTTTTAACTCACCATCGGGAGAATAGCTGTACGCGGCAACACTGGTTTCAGCGGCATCGGTAACGGCACTGACATTGCCTTTACCATCATATAAGTAGTAATACTTACTGCCGGCCTGTGTGAGCTGTAACAAACTGCCAATACCCCCCAAGGCATCGGTAGCCCAAGCATATTGACGGCTTAGTGCATTACTCCCATCGCGCTCTTGCAGCGGTAATAAACCGTGGCGCACAAAACGTGTATCCGTTTGCAAAACATTGTCGGCGTATTTTTTAATTTGACCCACCACGTCAGCAGACGAATAAACATATTCTGTTTTTTGTTCCACCGCTGCGCCATCGCTGTACAACAAACTCTGCAGACGATTTAAGCCATCATAGCTCGCCACAAAAGCATAACCTTCATGGGTGTAACCCTGGGTTAAATTGCCATCATCATCATAAACAAAGGTAGATTCTGGTTCAGTTGTAGAGGCCAACTGATTCAGCTCATTGTAAGTAGCGCTATGTGTTTCATCGACATGATCGGCAATGGGCGCAACATTTGTTGTCGCTTCAGTCGCACGTAGATCTTGATTATCAAACGTAAAATCAAACTGATTGATGGTGGCACCGGCAGCAGTTTCGTTTTCCTGCGACGCCAAACGCGCCAAGGCGTCGTAGCCATAACGCACAACGGTACCCGTGGGGTAGGTCAAGGTATCAGGCTGCTGTTTAGCACCCGTATAGGCATAACTATAAACATCAGAGCCAACCGTAAGCTGATCAACCCTACCTAAAGCATCATAGCTGCGCGTAAGCGTATCTCCACCCTCTGCCACCATCGTCAGTAGGCGATCTTGAGTATCGTAGGTATACGTCACCGTATCATTTGCCCAGGGGCCATCTGCGGTTAAAAGATTGGAGTTAGCATCATAGATATAAGCGGTAACACCCAAAGCATCACTTATGCTACTAACACGATCCTGAGCATCATAAAAGTATGACAACACTTCACCGGTAGCCGTATCGGTTCGCGTCGATAATTTACCCGACGTCGTATAGGCATAATTAATCGTCTGCCCCCGGGCATTAACCATTGAAGCCAACGAACCGCGAGCATTGTAAGTGTACTGACTGCCCTTTCCATCGGCATAGGTTTTTTGAGTTAACTGACCGAGCGCATTATAAGTAAAATCTAACGCATCTCCGCTGGGCATAACCATACGCGACATTTGCCCATCGCCATTGTATTCAAATGTCGAACGCCCTCCCTCTTTATTTATACTCGTGCTCAACTGCTTATTCGGAGCGTAAATATATTGATCGATTAATCCCGCGCGACTGGTTTCTGTTTCCAACAAAAACGGACGCGCTGAAGAGTATTGGAAGGACTGAGTTTTGCTGTCATCGAATAAAATCTGTGTGATCTGATTGAGATTATCGTAACTAAAACCTTGCTGTACACCCGCACGATTAACCTCCGTTAGCACTCGACCAACGGCATCGCGGGTATAAGTTGATAGCGTTTGAGCATCTCGCTTAAGCGTTTGCAAAAAACCACTACCATCATAAACAAACTCCAGTAACACACCACCAGCCAATGTCATGGTGAGCATCCGCCCTTCGGCATCGTAGGTATATTGAGTGCTATTACCCAGACGATCCATAATGCCGGTGACATTGCGCTGCGCATCAACACTGTAGGTTATGGTACCGAGAGAATCGGTAACGGTTGCAGGCATGGCCCCATTAAAATGATAGGTATAGCTAATAACCTCACCATTGGGAAGAGTCTCTTGGGCAATACTGCCGTCATCGTTATAGGCATAGGACTCTACAAGGTAACCCCCTTTTTTAAGCGACGTTCTACGCCCTTTAGCATCGTAGGTATACTGAGTAACGGTTGATGGGTCTGCCGTATTGTAAACAGCGGAAATTCGGTCAACGCCATCTGCGGTAGTCGTGTAGTCATAGATTGTTTTGGCAACACTGTCATCACCATTAGAACCGGCTTCACTATATTCAACATAGTGCTCTGGGCTTACGTGCCAACCTTTAAAGTAAAAACCATCGTAATAATATTCTTCTTTTTGACCCTGAGGATTGGTGATGGTGACGCGATAATTTTCCCACATGGGCGTCCCTGGTTCGGGGTAAAAGCCGATTGAGGTGTCGTCGTCGGTATCTTCGATGTAAAACTCCCAACGACCAGAACCATTTTCCAAGCTGGTTAGGTAAACATCTTCATCGTAGGTTAGTTGAGTGGCATAACCGCCCATATCCGTTAGGCTAATAAGATTACCGCTAGGATCATAAGAAAAAAGAGCACTGCGCCCAAAAGGGTCACTGACTTGCGAAACTAAGTTATTCGCACCGTAAGACAAGGTCGAAACATTGCCATCGGCATCAGTAATACTATTCATCCTAACTGACGTATCGTAGCCAAAGGTCAGTTCGTTATTGTTAGTATCTCGAACCGCAACAATAAAAGGCTGCTGGGAGCTTGTCCCTGCTGGAATATCATATTCAAAGATATAACCCGACTTAAACTGCAGCTCGAAATGATTTTCCGCTAATCGCGTTAACGTATTATGAATGCCTGCCGGAGCTGTATAACCTCCGAGCCCATCGGGGTTGTATACGTCAACACGGCCATCAGGCATATAAAGCATCACCGTACCACCGGGATCCACCACTAAATATCCGCCGTAACCAAAGCTCCATTTATTACCAAAGGGCTCATAATAAGTAAAAGCTGACTGACTGTTATAGCTTAACTTAATCTCGACCGATGGCCCTTTTGATGGCTTATACCAAAGCGGAGTGTCCTCCATGTATACATTCATATTTATGGGGTTTACCTTCCAAATAGGCTCACCGGCACTACAGGAACCGCCGCCAGCGCTGCTGGAGTCGACCGTGCCACCCGGGTCATTACCATCACTACCGGTCCCCGTAGTATTACCGCCACCCGTCTCTGATGCCGCAGCCTCCTGCCCACAACAAGCGCCCGTGATTGTCGCCAACTCGACTTTAGACAAGGCCTCACCCGGCAATACTTGCCCCTCTTGCAAAAAGCCTAAAGCAACACCACTCCACTGCCGCTGAAATTCTTCAAAGCTTTGCAAATAGCGGCGACCACTTTGTGGGTCATGCAAGCGCATGTCACTCTTAATAAATTTTTCGAGTATCCAATAGTGTCCTTTATCACCTCCATCTCCTGCTATATGTACAATGGCAGGCAAAGGCAAATCTTTTATGGCGGTTATATCCAAACGAGTAGCCGCAAGTGTAAAACCGTAGCTAGACGCAACATTTTCTAACTCTTGCACACTCTGCCCTGACGCAGAGCCCGGCGCACGGCGAGCAACTTCACGAGCAGCTGCCGCTCTACCATCTTCTTTCAGCAAATAAGACAGCGCCTGAAAACCACAATTTGCCAACGCTACTTCATTAACTTTAAAACCTGACAAAGCACGCAGTGAATTTGATGCATAGGTGCGCTCACGCCAATTATCGGTACTACTATAAAGCTGGCGAAACATGTCGGCACTTTCTACCCAGTTTCCACGCAATCCTTTCAGTACGCCCATGCGCAAACTCGCCTTACTATAAAGACGAGACTGCCCATGGGAGCTTCTTGATTTATTTTCATCTAATAAAGACTGGTAGGTTTCTTCTGCCTCATCATAGCGACCCTGATAACGACTCTCACACCCTAAGTGCAACTCAGTTTCAGCCACCCAAGGGCTGTTAGGAAACTCTTTTACATATTCTTTAAATAACCCGGCAGCCTCATCGTATTTATGAGTATTCCAGCTCTCCATAGCCACACCAAAAGCATGGTTAGCCCTTTTTTCCTCAGCAGATGATTTGTGATCTTTATTACGTATAGCATCGTCGGTAGGAAAGAGAGCCCCCCCCATCTGACCTGCTGAAACAAGATCTTCAGCGGCCACATCCCCAGAAAGATCTAAACCTTTCAACAGAAGATCTGGGAACCGCTTCTTCAACTCCGCACTCTTTTCTGGCGAAGCTCTATGTGTTGCAGCCGCGTTTTCTACTGCATAAACCCCTGTCGACAAAAGAGCCAACAGCACTGTAAAGACATTTCGTAACACCATAGAACTTCTCACAAAACTCACCTTAATTTTTATACTTTAAAAAATAAACACCCCAACCTGGATCTAGGAGTGGAAACAGGACAACACACGCGGCCATTCAATTAACGATTAGAAGTTTTAACTCACAAATACACTCAAACCACTCTTGAGCCACTAGAAGCTATGCTTTATTTCTTTTTATTAACACAGCCTCAATAATGAATTTGGCGCCACTCTATACAGACACCCATCACAACAAGACAGCGCATTAAGAATAATTTAATCTAGGATAAGCATCTCGGCGAAGCCCTACTATAGGGTTGCACCCAAAAGCTAGAGCCGTCATTTAACTCTGGCGTTAAATCTCTTCTGAGGAGAAGACTGAGATATTAAGAAACGCATCCATGTTTTTTATTCTTTCTTCCAAGTTCAAAAAATAACCTTTAAACAAAACACATTCAAGCAAGTTATTATACTCAAAGCGAATAGGTTACTCAGTCAACATTACCATTGGAAACTTATGGCTATCGAGGTTATCGAGCACTATAAGCTATCCGCACTTCCAAGCCCCCCCCTATTTGGGGGTAATCTATGTAAAAGTACACATTAAAGCCCAGCCGCCCTTACATAAAGCTTCTAGGGCGCGGAACATCCCGCAACCGATGAGAATATCGAGTTTCTTATCCTGAGCCCCAAACAGAAGTCGTTTACCCTATCTACACATAAAAAATCAGGAGCTACCAATAAGGTGCTCCTGATCATTACTTCCTTACACGCCTAATAGCTATGGTTTTACTTATTGGATCGCCTGCCAATCACTGTTGCGAGACTTCCACTGGTATTCAAGACGATCAATATTACCTAGGCCAGTACTGGAAATCGACTGACCTGCGTGCCACTAATACAAGCCTCAGGTCGAGATTGAAGAACCGAGAGCTCGTAACACTATGAACTTAGCGACGCCTCAACTTTATTATTGCCGGAAACTGCGTGAACTCATTAAGACCCACTTTAGCTTTAATTTTATTTGCCGCAGCTTATAGATAGAACATGGCGCTCTGCAGTCCATGCTCTGCCTATCACCACCCTCTGATAAGGCTTAATGATAGGCAGTTACACACACTTCAGTACAGCCTCGTTACAATAACTTTTGAAACCGCCAGTTAAGATCTAATGCTCCGACTGCCAACTTGAGTCGCGCTGCTTATGCCAGTGATACGTGCCTTCCGTTGCATCTGCGGCGATCTCTACAACAGCGACAGCGCCAACAGAGGGGTTACGCCACAATATATCGCTCACACCGTCCCCAGTAAAATCCCCCATTTGCGACGTCCAGTCAGCGTTACGCTTCTTATGCCAGCGATACACCACTTCCGTTGCATCTGCGGCGATCTCTACAACAGCGACAGCATCAACAGAGGGGTTACGCCACAATATATCGCTCACACCATCTCCAGTAAAATCTCCAATTTGAGACGTCCAGTCAGCGTTACGGTTCTTATGCCAGCGATACGCACCTTCCGTTCCATCCGCGGCGATCTCGACAACAGCGACAGCGCCAACAGAGGGGTTACGCCACAATATGTCGCTCACACCATCTCCAGTAAAATCTCCAACTTGAGACGTCCAGTCTGCGTTGCGGTTCTTATGCCAGCGATACGCCACTTCTGTTCCATCCGAGGCGATCTCTACAACAGCCACAGCGCCAACAGAGGGGTTACGCCACAATATATCGCTCACACCATCTCCAGTGAAATCTCCAACTTGAGAGGTCCAGTCAGCGTTACGGTTCTTATGCCAGCGATACGCCCCTTCCGTTGCATCTACGGCGATCTCTACAACGGCCACAGCGCCAACAGAGGGGTTACGCCACAATATGTCGCTCACACCATCACCATTAAAATCATTATTAACCACACCAGTGGCTGGGAAGTCTTGATCATCAAGTGGATCTGTACCCGCTTCAAACTCTTCTAGGTTTGTAAATGTATCGAAGTCGCTATCCTGAGATTCTTCGCCAGTATTTTCTGGATCCCAACCGCGGAAGTATTCATAGCCATCGGGTAAGCCATCTCCATCAGTATCGGCAACTTGGTAGTTAGTACCGATATCGAATTCTTGAGCGTTGGTTAGACCGTCAGAATCTTCATCGGCAAAACCGTCGATAGGACCAAGGAAAATTTCGATAAAGTCGCTTATACCATCACCATCGGTGTCGGTTAGTTCACCCAGCAGCTGGAAGTTATTAATGGCTCCAAACGCTTTATTACCGGAGATATCTTCCAGTACCACACGATAGTAATAAAGCGATCCCTCCATCAAACCATTGAGATAAATCTGGTGGGATTGTTCAAGGCCTACCGCACCTAACTGAGACGTCAATTGCTCTTCAGACAAACCAAATTGAACCTTAGCCGCTGCAAATTTATCACTCGCCCAAGTGATCACCGCTCCCGTGTCCGTGATATCCGAAACGATCGGCGTTGCGGTAATCACTGGCGCAGTAATATCTGCTATCGAGCCCGTAACAAAAGTAACGATTGAACTCACGGTTAGGTTGCCCGCTATATCCTTGGACTCCACTTGAATATCGTAACTACTGCTGCCGAATAAATTCGTCAGAACCACAAAGTGCTCACTGACCTGACTGATATTACCCAGTGCAGAAAGTAACGCGCCACCAGCGGGACCAAAGTTAACTTTAGAATCCGCCAACTCATCAGTTACCCAATAAACTAAAACTTGGTCATTACTAATAGAAAGGACTTGTAGATTGCTAATTACGGGGCCTGTCTCATCGGGGGCACCTGCTGCGACACCTCCCGCCAATGGATCAACTTGTGCTTCGGCATTTACGCGTGAAATACCCATCACATCGGCCAACAAACCGACCAATTCAAATGAACTTGAAGAGTCCAACGCCGCCACAGGTTCTGCCGCATTACTGTTAAAGTTCTTTTTGTTGCCCGATACGTCCGTTAATTCGATAGCCACAGAATAAGCTTCACCCGGCTCCAAATTGGTGAGTGTTACCTGATGCTTATTCTGAGGCTCGCTATTGGAGTTACGATGCTCCAGTGACTGCCCCTGACCATACTCAACCACAGATTCGGTAGGCTCATCGGTTTCCCAATAAAGCGTGGCTGTAGTTTCTGTGGTGTCGAGCACCACGGGCTCCAATATGAAATTAGGCTGGGCCGTATCCGGTAAGGTATTAGATTCAAACTGAGAAACTTCGCTGTAAACTATTAGCCCTTGGGCATCTACCGACTTAACCCGGAAGAAATATTCAGTCCCCGAACTTAAACCCGTCAGCTGCACCACGTGCTTGGCTTTAAGGTTTACATCGACCGATTGCTGGGTGAGGTCTTGCGCCGTTAAGCCGTACTCCACCACACTCGACGATGACTCATCCGTGCGCCAATGGATGACTGCAGACTGGTGTGTCACACCCACCACCTTAATGGCTTCGGTGATGACCGGCGGCAGTGTATCCACAATGCCAGCCGTCACAAAGCTGAACTGATCACTTAAACTGGGCCCGTTACCGGCAATATCGGTTGAGGAAACCGTATAGTTATAGGCCGTATCAGCCTCTAACCCCGTTAACCGTACCGAGTGAGACGTGACTAACTGCTCATCACGAATTAAGCCGTGCACTACACCATCATTAAAAGAAACACCGCTTACGGCGGGCTCATCGGTTTCCCAAAACACCATCGCTTCTGTGTCAGTGATATTCACAACCATAGGTCCAGCAACAATCACTGGGGCTTGTGTATCAGGCGCTGCTAAGGTGCTGAAATTTAATGGTGCACTATAGACTTGCTCGTTTGTAACTACGGTATCTCTGGCAGCGATATAAAGTTCATAACGCGAGTTCGGGGTGAGATTTGTGAGCAAGTATTCGTGCTGTTCTCGCAATTCAGTGATTGGAATCACATCGGCAGAAACACCCTCGAAACTATAATTCACCGACCCTATCGTCGGCTCATCCGTCGCCCAACGAACAACCGCCGTGGTATCTGTAATCGATTCCACCACGGGGCCATTAATTATAGAAGGCGCTTGAGTATCAGGGGTAGCCGTCGTTGAAAACGCAACAGACTCACTAACGGCAGAAGCATTACCCGAAGTGTCAACCGAGGACGCCGTTACGTTATAAGGTGTGCTGGCCTGTAAACCGGTCAACACCACAGAGTGATGGGTTCTATATTCTGGGTCGGTAAAGACACCCGCTTCGAGGGATACGCTGCTGGATGATGGCTCATCTGTTTGCCATTCGACGATCGCGGATGTGTCGGTGATAGCGCTGATCACTGGCGCTGCGATGATGACCGGAGGGGTTGTGTCGTTTAGGGCTAGTATGATGTTTTGATATTGGTCGGATTGGATGTTTAGGCCGGATATGGCAGTTGTGGCAAAGCCACTGCCTATAGGGGGTGTAATTGCTTGAGAATCTTGCCCCTGTAGGACTAGCAAAGAGTAAGAGCCATCCTCTCCTGATAGCACTGCTGCTTTACGATTTTTATAAACGCTAACTCCTGTACTGGAATCCCACCAATAATCATGAGCTTCCACCTTCACTCCTGTAATGGGCACGCCATTCACATCCGTCGTCTTTCCACTTAAGGTAACCAAAGGAACGATAATATTATGCGAAGTACCACCGGTTATAATTAACTCGGTAGTGACCGGCTCAATATAAAGGTAGTCGGACGAACCGATTTCAGGACGAGATACCCATTGATAGAGATCTATCTCATAACTACCATCAGCCACTTCAATCGAATAGCTACCCGTTTCATCGCTGTATACCTCTCCTAATTTCGTGCCACTGGCTAAATCATTAAACACGAGCCGAGCATTTACTAACGGCATTCCCGCTAAATCTGTAACTAAACCAGATACAAGAGACGCACCACCAATCAAAAACACATTTCGCTCTTGATCAACATCCGCCAATTCAACATTTTCAATAACCGAAGCGCCAAAGCCTGAACCTGCCGATGGATTCACCGCAATATTGTATGTGCCTGCTGGCTGACTAAAGAGGTAGGTACCACTGGCATCTGTCGTGGCCGTGGCTATCTGATCGCCGGTAGCGGTATCACTTAACGAGAGTGTTGTATTGGGCAGAGGACTACCACCGCCATAGACCGTACCGCTCAGGTTTATGGCGTTGGCATGGGCTAGAGGTAAAAAGCAGAGAACGCTCAGCACGAAAAAACGACATATCCATGACGCTAGCGACTTAAAGTCCATTTTTATTTTCCAGTTATTATTGGTGGTATTCAGTTATTTTTATTGTTCGGTCTTATTTTTCTTTTTAGTATCTTGGGGCTTAGCCACGGGCTGAAGAGCTTTACGCTCCTGCACCGTCAAAGCCTCAAAGGCTTTAGCTTTAAAACGGGTGGCCACTTCATTACCCTGCTCGGCTGCGGCGGCCAAATACTCATAGGCTTTGATTTTTGACTTCTCAACACCGCGACCATGTTGGTGCATTAAACCCAACTGCAGCTGTGCCTCGGCACTGTTATTGTCTGCGGCCATCTTGTACCACTTAGCGGATTCACGATAATTCTTCGGCATGCGCTCATCGCCGCGCATAAATAGCTGACCTAAAGCCAACTGTGCCCGGGGCTCCCCCGCCTGCGCTGCGCGCATGTAGAACTTCAAGCCCTTATGAGGCTGTTTAACCACCCCCTGCCCCTTGGCGTATAAATCACCCAGCATAAAATCCTGAGCGGGGGTGCGCTGTTTAAGTTTTGACAACATATGGAAGGCCGGCTCATAAGCACGATGCTCATAGGCCATTTGGATAGGGTCAATATCTTCCGTACTTGGGGAGGCACTACGAGGATCTGGCACTTGAGTTTCTGATGCAGACGCGAAAGATGAGCATCCGAACAGTAAAATAGCGCTGGTAAATAAAGCCTGATATTGCAAGTGAGACCCTTATTATATTTTTTGGGAAACAGAGCAACGAAGAGGGATGGATTAAAATCAATCGCCTGCAACCCCGCTGCCATAGATACATCTACATCTTTAGACCGGAAGCTTTGCGTGACCGCC